>JAJOZX010008982.1:0-10000 GCA_023014485.1 Bathynomus jamesi
CTTCCTACACAGGGGGTGGGGGGGGGGCATTTATTTTTGCTGGCATCGCCCTCGGCCCTCCTTCCTGCTGGAAAATATTATAGATGTATATTAAGTAGAAGAAATAATAATAATAATAATAATAATAATAATAATAATTTTAAAAAATAAAACTAATATACGATAATAAAAGAACAAAAAACAACAACAACAATAATTGTAGCAAAAATCGAAATGAAAGAAACAGGAAAATATTGGAATACCAATTTAACTCTCAGCAGACCCCCCCCGTGCCCCCCCACCACCTCGGATTCCCCGACTAAAAAAAAAATATTAAAAATTTTTTTTAAAATTACTGAAACACCTCGAAAGAAGTAAACCTTTAAACCAATAAATAATACTTTATTAACTTAAAAAAATACATTTCAACGATGTACAAAAATTCACACGAACAAAAAATACTAACTTCAGTTTCGTCGACTTTGTTATATTTTTGCGGTTATACGAATGGTATCCGATTATTGCTGTTTTGGTCTACCCAATTATGGTCGATTTTTCTGACTTGATAAGGAAGAGTGATTTGGTGTGTTTCTTCTGGCTACCTAAATGGACATTGGCAAAGTTGGAATTTGAAAATATTTTTTTTATTTAACTATATATATATATATATATTACATATATATATATATATATATATATATATATATACACGGTGAACCAAAAGTAGGTGGACAGTAGGTTGAATACGGTTTGTGTTATATTATATTATAACTATGGTGTTCATTATAACTATGTGTTTGTGTTATATTATATTAAATATTATAACTAAATTTATTTAAATTTTAATTTTGTATTATAGTATACAAAAAAATTAAATATGTATTCTCAAAATAAACGTTATCATTTACTGTCCACCTACATTTGGTTCACCCTATATATATATATATGGTTAGCATCGCTGACTTCAAATCCATCGGCCTCGGGATCGAGACCCGGTGACGGCAGGCGGCGCGCAATAAAACCCAGCTGTTCATCCTTCCACACAATAAAAAAATATTGGTTGGTAGATAAATGGGTACCCTGGGTAGTCTAGTGATTAAGACGCTGGGCTGCTGATCGGGAGGTGGTGAGATCGAGTCCGGGCGAGGACTTTGCAATTTCTGATCGCCCGTGGTGGAGCGTGGTTCGGATTCCACGTTATATTGTAGGTCTCAGGTGGAGTGACAAGTTTGACCTTCGTCAGAATGAACAATTCGGACGGAAGGAAAACCAAGGTTAACCAAGGTTATATATTGTAAATTTGATCGAATTCCTGTTAATATTTAATATTATGTATTTAATATTATTTTATTGCCCAAATTATTATGAATTAATACTTAATAATTATAAAATATTTATGCTAAATCTAATAATTATTAATAATTAATTAATTAATGTAAAATGAAATTTTGAAATTTATTTAAATTATTTATTTTTTGCATTTTTCATTCCGTAGATTTTATTCGGTGTCCACTAAATTTTGTAATTGGTTAATTTGCTAATAATTTGTTATTTGCTAATAAACATAAAGTTAAAAAGGCATAAATCAGCATAAACATAAATAAACATGACAAATTCAAGATAAGTTAACTGACTACTTTATATATATATATATATATTTTCCTAATGAAGAAACGAGGGGGCTAAGGGCGAGCGCCCGCAAAATCGACCCCTCCACAGAAGATGGAAAGCTCAATGATACCATTTTTCTTATTAATATAAATTCTGAAAGGTTGTGTAGTGTGTAAGATGCGTGTATGTGTAGTGATGGATAGATGGGAGAAGTGAGTGTTTGAGAGTATGCTAGACTATTCACAGGGTTGATGAAACACGGAAAAAGATCAGCTAAGAAGGATAGTGACAGGAGAAACGGGAGTTCCAGCACTCCCTGTCTCCTGCCTAAGGTCCACCCCGGAGTACTTCCCTGGTCGATTGGTGCCCACAATTTCCTCCTTTTATATATATAATTTATTTTTAATTGAGGTTGTTTAACCTCCTTCGCAACATCTAAGGTCATATGACGGAGGGGACCTACAGCTTTACGTGGGATCCGAACCACGGGTCGATACATAATCTGGACGCGGAAGACGGTCTCCCATCCAAGTACTACCCAGACCCAATGTCGCTTAACTTCGCTGATCTCCGGGAAGCGGTGTTACGACATCGGCCACGACGTAGCCCATATATATATAGAAATCACAAAGCAACACGTGATCTTTTTAATAAGCAAAGAATCACAGGGAAAAGGAAAAGGAAACACGAAGTCCAAGCGCTTTCGTGATATATTCACATCTTCAGGGAAAATAAAGAAATAGGAAGATGTCCCTGAAGATGTGAATATATCACGAAAGTGCTTGGACTTCGTGTTTTCTTGCCTTTTCATTGTGGTTCTTTGCTTATATTATATATATATATATATTATATATATATATATATATATATATATATATTGTGTGTGTGTGTGTGTGTGTGTGTGTGTGTATATATGATACACACAGACCGTGCATGGAACAAGGAACTCTTTTAGGAAAATTAAATCCACTATAGTCCGAATAAGTAATGGTAAATGACAAATACCATAGTTTTTTTCTTTTCATGATGCTAGCCAGACGTGGCACGGGTCCACTCACTAAGAGTCCCAAAAATATGGCTTCCCTCACCAGATCCTGTCCCAAAGCTGGATCCTATCTGCTTTGCAGATAGCTGGTGAGGGAAGCTATATTTTTGGGACCTCTTTTGCGAGTCACCCGTTGCCCACGTCGGGCTAGCATCATAAAAAAGAAAAAAAACTATAGTATTTGTCATTTACCATTACTTATTCGGACTATGATGAATTTAATTTTCCTAGAAGAGTTCCTTTCCATACACGGTCTGTGTGTATCATAAAAAACCTCAGGGAACCATTCTGAGTTCATTCCCCTATATATATATATATATATATTATATAATATATATATATATATATGCACTAAAATCACAAAATAACATGTGACCTTATGAATAAGCAAACAACCACAGGGAAAAGGAAACACAAAGTCCGAGCGCTTTCGTGATATATTCACATTATCAAGGAGGAACAGAAAATGTGAATATATCACGAAAGCGCTCGGACTTTGTGTTTCCTTTTCCTGTGGTTGTTTGCTTATATATATATATATATATAATAATATATATATATATATTATATATATATATATATAACTGTACAGAGAATTGACAAAAAGTAAATAGACACCTTTGGTTTTTCCATAGTTTTTGGACTTGATAATAAAAGTCAATAAATAATAACACATTTATTGAATCAATATGGTGAGGATCGTGTTGTTTTCCCTTTTCCATTACGTGAAGGTGACACACACGTTCTGGCATTCCATTGATGAACTTTACCCATTCGTTGTTGAGGACAATCATCGTGGTGTCTATTTACTTTTGTCAACCCCTCTCTCTTTCTCTCTCTCTCTCTCTCTCCTCTCTCTCTCTCTCTCTCTCTCCCCTCTTGTATATATATATATATATGATAATGAGGAGAAAAATCAGAAAAATCCGTAAGAAAAAGTATTTAGGCGCGAAAATTAGTTCCCAAAGAATGTCATTCCCATTCTCGGTCCCCAAATGACAATACACCAAAGTGAGAAATCGAAATTTGAGAAAAAGAATTTCTTGATTTGAAAAAGAATGTCGCTCTCATTCGCATTCGCGGTCAGTATGACGAATGGCTCATATTTCCTAACCTAACTAATATTAACCTAATTTAAACTAACCTAACTAACCTTAACCTAATCTAACCTAACCTAACCTAAACTAACCAAAGTGTTAAAGCCTCAGTGAATGAGAACGATAATGGCATGAAATGAAAATAGATCAATTTGAGAATCGCCTCTTTTGACATTGTATTTCGCTCATTTCTTAGTCTCCGACGCGGAATGAAATGAGTATCACATTCAATGGGATGATGATGATACCGGGTAGCACGAATACCAAATCAATGGTTAAGTATTTTCATACCAAATGAAATGGTCAATCCAACCATGCCCGAAACCTTTAAATTTGTGTGACAAGACAAATAAATAAGTTTAGTATTAATCAAAGTATGGTTAAATTACACTTTGGGCATGGTTATATAACGTTAACTAAGCATTTGGGTACTGTACCCAAGTACTTCCTATTTGTAGAGGTTTGTATATTCCTTATTTTATGTACTGGAATATAACGAGAAAGTACTTGGAGAGAGAGGAGAGAGAGAGAGAGAGAGAGAGAGAGAGAGAGAGAGAAGAGAGAGAGAGAGAGAGAGGTTCCAAATGACTTGTAAATTTCTTGTAAAAATTATTTTTTTAAAGATTTATTTAACTGTGACTTAAAAGAAAACAGAAAATGTTAAATTAATTTTAAAATGTGTTTATTCAAAATAAAATTTTAATTAAGAATCCAATTATACACATTTTTAAAATTAAAATTAAAATTTGACTAACTAACTAACTCTCTACTAACTAACTAACTAACTCTCTCTCTCTCTATATATATATATGTATATATATATACACACAATGCATAAAAAACAAAATTTACACAAAATCATTTTTTATTCGTTATTTTTTTTTTTTTGTACCGCTGTTAAAAGCAAATTATTATAAAAAATTGCAAAACTAAATGTTAACATGTCGAATCACGAATTGTCGCCAAGCTCCTCCCACTTTTTATATTAAGCTCCGCCCACATTTTAATGTGTTTAAAATAAAATGTAATTGCTTTGGTATAATTCATTTTACATTTTTTCTATTTATAGAACTTTTTAGAAAATGTATTATTTGACATATATATATATATACGTACATTAGAGAGAGAGAGAGAGAGAGAGAGGTATTCTGAGATTTATAACCCTAAATTTTAATTAGCAATTATTTACGTACATTGTGAATAATAAGTTTTTGAGGAATAGTATCGTTGCATTGAATAATAATAATAATAATAATAATAATAATAATAATAATAATAATTTGAGTTTACATAATTGCGATCAAAAGGTGTTGTTAGGCTTCAGAACTTCAGTAATTTTTTTATTAGTGCAAATCGCGATAATAAAGTCGAGGTCATTCTACATGACAGAGAAAGATTAAGAATATTATTTTTTTATATAGAGTATCAAATATGGATTAAACACTTGAACATTATTTAAAACATTAAATAATTTATTTTATTTCAGTTACCTTTTGTGTATATATATATATCTATAATATCTATATAATATATATATATATATATAAAGGGTGATCCAGATAAATGGGACCCATAAAAAAAGCCAAATATTCTTAATATTTAATTCCTTTCATAAAACTATATATCATTCGAAGAGTAGAGTTACAAGTTTATTATGAAATATTTATTTTTAAAAAATACTACCCTTTCAAATGTGCTCCATTAGTTGCCACGCATTCCAGTGTTCTCGCTTGTAAGTTCTGCATCACTTTTGCAAGAGTGTGCGGTGGTGGTATGGCCTGTATCTCATTTGTGATGGCGGCCTTCAATTCTTGCAAGGTCGTTGGGTTATTTCTGTAGACCCTACTCTTTAAATATCCCCAGAGATAATAATCTAAGGGAGAAAAATCCGGAGACCTTGCGGGCTATTCAACGTCTCCAAATCTTGAGATTAACTCGCCTGGAAACGTTTGACGCAAAACTGCCATGCTTTTATTTTGTTTTGTATCTTATCTTGTCTTGTATTGTCAAAACCTATACAATCCTGTACAAACTTGTAACTATCCTCTTTCGAATGATGCGTATGATTTTATAAAAGGACTTATACTTTAAGAGTTACAGGGGTTTCTTTTGGGTCCCATTTCTCTGGATCACCCTTTATATATATATTGGTTGGGATTTAAGGAAATGTTCAAGATTGACCTACGTTTGAACGCTCTGCTTCATTTTGACAATTTTTTATGGTAGGTATACCTTTTCGGTTACTAACCAAAGGAAGAATTAACAGCTGGATCGCTTGCCCCCGCCGGGAATCGAACCCGGGGCGATGAATTCGTACTCAATAATGCTAACCACTACACCACCGGGGTGCATATATATATATATATATATGGATTCGAAGTCAACAATGCTAACCACTACATCTCCTGGGTGTGTATATATATATATATATATATATATATATATATATATATATATACACACTCGGTGGTGTAGTGGTTAGCGTCGCTGACTACGAATCCATCATCCCGTGATGGAGACCCGGTGACGGCAGGCGGCGCGCAGCAAAACCAAACTGTTCATCCTTCCACACAATAAAGAAAGTGGTTGGTAGATAAATGGATACCCTGGGTGGCCTAGTGGGTAAGACGCTGGCTGCTGGTGGGCCGTGGTTCGGATTCCACGTTAAACTGTAGGTCTAAGGTGGAATGTAAAGCTTGACCTTCGTCAGAATGAACAATTCGGGCGGAAGCTAACCAAAGGTTTTATATATATATATTATATATATATATATATATATATATATATAGTACATACATGTTAAATGCATTAGAAACACGAAATTTACAAATTAAAACAAAAAATGTGAAAATCAAATTATGTTTTTTAATAAAAAATCGGAATATTTTTGTAAAAAAGTGCAATTTAATTAAAAATAAACTTGAAATAAATGAGTTACCCATTCATCTTTGATTGCCAGCTGATAAAATCAAGTCTTCTATTTTTAAAAGTGAACCTCACAGACGCAAATTAGAAGTTAAAAAAAATTTGGGGGGGTTGGGGGTGGTCTTTCAGTGTCCGTCAAAATACGTTTGGATAATTACCTAATTAAGGATGTTAACATAAAAAAAAAAAATCGAAAAATTATGATATTTTCAGTTTTCTATTTTTTTCTTATCTTCAGGGGTAACTTTTAAATTTGTTTATATTTTTCCGTGTGTATATATATATATATATATATATATATATATATATATATATATATTTTTTTTTTCAATGCCTTTCTTTTATTTTGAAGTGTCTTTTTTCATTTACATTTTATATTTTATGGAAATTTAATTATTTTGCATGTAGATAATTGGTCAAAAAAAAAGTTTCGTTCGTTGTCGTGCCGTACCGTTTCAAGTAATTTTATCTTGTTTAATGAATGAATACCCAGCATGGTATTGCATACCCTAAAAGAATACCCTGCTTTGCATAAGATGACTCCTTCCTTAATTTAGGAAAAACGATTCGGACATTCCTTACGAATGTATACCTAAGATATATATATATATAAATATTATATATATATATAATATATTATCTATATATATATATATATATATATATAATATATTATAATATATATATATATATGCCACTCGGTCTTGTAGTGGTCAGTATCGCTGACTACGACTTCACACAGAGTTCGATTCTCGGAGATGACAGGCGGTGCGCAGCTCACCCTGCTGTTCATCTTTCCAGACAGTAAAATTGGTTGGTAGATAAATGGGTACCTTGGGTAGCCTAGTGGTTAAGATGCTGGGCCGGTAATCGGGAGGTCGTGAGATCGAGTCTGGGTGAGGAGTTTGGGATTTCTGACCACCCGAGGTGGGTCGTGGTTCGGATTCCGCGTTAAGCTGTATATTTGAGGTGGAGGAACAAGCTTGACCTTCGTCAAAATGAAAAATTCGATCAGGAACATAACCAACGTTACCAAGATGTGTATATATATATATATATATATATTTCAAATCGCATATAAGAATCACGTATATAGGAGTAAGCTCCCTTTCAGTATCATTTTTATTATTCCCAATCCATATCAAACCTATCTTGGGTTAATAATTATAAGAATAATCCTGTTACAAGAATCACCCTGACAAACCAAACCAAGATTCTTATAACCGGCTTTGAAAAAAGTGTGTGTATATATATTTATATATAATATATTATATAAATTAATTTTATTTATACTTTCATATATTTGCTATATTTTATATATATATATATATATATATATATATATATATATATATATATATATATATATATATATATATATATATATATATGTCTTCAAAACATTAAACTATGCGGTTATCTAATTATCAGCTCGTAAGAACAGTAGGAAAAAATGCATCTATTTAAAATATTTCACTTTGGCCTATAATTAACTTGTTTCCAGAATTTTTATGTCATCTTTAAATGCAAAGATAATTAAATAAATAAATTCGCCAAATGTTAACGATCAATAGAATGATTTTGATTTCTACTCATTATTTACTAGAGAGAGAGAGAGAGAAGAGAGAGAGAGAGAGAGAGAGATTAAGATGTTTGGCCTATTTATCGATTACGTGCTAAAAACTAGTTGTAGTATCTCGTAGGAATTGCTGTAAATATATACTATTTGTTACATTGACGCAGACAGATTTCAAAATGTATAAACGTTTGGCACTAATAATACCTTTTGAATATATATATATATATTATATATATATATCTATATATATATATATATATATATTATTATAGAGAGAGAGAGAGAGAGAGAGAGAGAGAGAGAGAGAGAGAGAAAATTACGTTTTAATTACAGTTCAAATTTCGAGGTTTGGTTTAGTTTACCAAATGACCTTTTCTGAATGCTGAGTAAGGATGAATAAATAAAGGAGTGGGGTGCTCTGGGGCAATTTACTGTATAATAGGGGATGTCGTAGGGGGGGGGGTTCACGTGAAAGGTTAGGAGATGACACTTTAATAGAATTAAAGTTAGACAGTTTCATATTTTCTAATTTTTTTTTGGTGTGAAAATTTTATAATTAATCTCAAAATTATAAAAATTATTATTATTATATTATTATTATTATTATTATTATTATACAATGATTTTATAGTTTCATCTTATATATATATATATATATATATATATATATATATTTCATTAAATTTTAGACGGTAAAATTCTTTTATAATTTTTATGATATTGTAACGGATTTGTGACTATATATGTAGTCTTTAATTAGCCTATTATATTAACATAATGTTAACTCTTTTGTTTCGCAATTTGTAATGTTACTTTTAAGTTAACTTAACTTTATTAATATTTACAATTAAAATGGTGTTTTAATATATTGCGAGTTGATAATTGAAATTTTGGAATGTATATTTTACGAGGTCTGGCTTCATAATAAATTCAAAATAGATTTTTATACGAATATAAAAATAATGGAAAAATATTGTTTTTTGACAAATTACTATTTTTTTTAAATTTTAAAAGCGTTGTTAAATTTAGTCTGATATTATTTTATGTTAGTTTAAATATAGCATTTGCAATTTTTATATATTATTTTATATATCAGTGCTAATTTTTATGTTATATTTTATATAACTAGTTAATTGTTATAGCAAAGTTTATATGATATTTGCAATTTTTATATATTATTTTATATATCAATGCTAATTTTTATGTTGTATTTTAAATAAATATTTAATTGTTATAGCAAAGTTTATATAGCATTTGCAGTTTTTATATAGCATTTTATATGTATATCAGTGCTAATTCTTATGTTGTATTTTATATAACATTTTTATAGAAATATCAGTGCTAATTTTTATGTTTATATAGCATTTGCAATTTTCATATACAGAATTTTATATAGCATTTTATATATTTAATTTTCATATAGTATTTTATATAGCCCTGGTAATTTTATATAACAATTTTATAGCATTTGTAATTTTTATATAGCATTTTATATAACACTGGTAAATTTTATAAATTTTATATAGCAATACAGCATTTGTAAATTTTAAATGTGTGTGTGTGTATATATATATATATATATATATATATATATATATATATATATATATATATATATATACAGGGTGTCCGAGAATTATCTGTACAATGTTTGGCTGTTATTAAAAGTCAACCATGAAGTGTAGAAATTCCAGTGTTGTCCCATTTTACAGAGAATCTCATTAAGTTTTTTCTGATACCAAGTTTGACAAGTTTTTAGAAATT
>JAJOZX010008982.1:20000-27500 GCA_023014485.1 Bathynomus jamesi
CTCTATCGTATGCTTTGCTTATATCCAAGAAACAACTATAGCTGTATTGCTGTGAGTATATTTAAATACAACCTTTTTCAAAACATAAATCCACAGGTCAATTGAATGGGACCTTTTAAAACAAAATTGATTAGGAGACGTCCATAAATAATCATTTAGTCGGCGTAGCAAATGTTTTTCAAGTAGCTTTGAGAAGCAGGAGGCAACAGCAATAGGCCTGTAGTTATCGTTGGATAGAATGTCCCCATATTGAGTTTTGACAAGGGATGTGATATATACCCTCATAAACTCTGCAGGAATATAACTGTAAGCAAACATGGCTGAAAACAATAATGAGATATGAAGATCCATTACAACTTAGCATACTTTAAATGCTTATTCGACAGGTCATCTGTACGTGGGGAGGGACCTGTCTTTAGCTCTTTAATCAGACTCTTAGTTTTAGGCACTAAAGCCCCCGCACTTTCATTAGCCTCTTACATTGATGTTCCATTGCATCCAATATTAAGATTAACTCTCCTTAGGTTGTTAAAGATGTTTGAATATCTCGTTCTTCATAACTTAGCTATTTCTTTCTACCCAGAGACACTTCATCAGTTGTTGACAGGATGACATTCTTGGCACCCTTTTCCTTCTTGACAAATTTCCAGAATTTTTTGTTACCATTATTTAAGTTACCATCACCGGCTAATGGAATTCAAATGGAATATTATTCCTGTTTACATCCTCTTATGGCTGCTTTATAATGACCCCTACTTCTACCCATATTCGTGTAAGGTGACCCTATTCTCAGTCGACCAAAGAGACACCATATGTCGTAAGTATCTTTTGAGTCCCTTTTCAGGGGAGCAATAAAATTATTCCATCCAGAAATAACTTTATTATGCTAGTAATAATTGTACCATTTAATCCAAGGCCTTCCTGCTTCCCTTAATATGGATGTTATACCATTACAATATGTACCTACAAGTTTAAGGTGAGAATCATGTGTGTGCGTGTATATATATAAATATATATGTATGTGTGTGTGTGTGTGTGTGGTGTGTATATATATATATATATATATTATATATATATATATACACACTTTACGTCGAGCAGAGCATATAACTGTACAATTTAAGAAAATGGGGGTTACTTGAAGAGAATATGTTCTTACAGTACCAAAACCAATAATTGATGGAATGATAATTGATAATTGATAAATGATAATTGATAATTATTAAGTTAATTAATAATTATTCCTTTATAAAATGGTTCTTATAACTTCAGTTTGTTTCTTGTTTTTATTCTCTTCTTTATTCTACAACTGTAAGACTTATCGGGTACACGAACTTGGTACTTATGCATGTCATGAATGAAGTCTAACAGCATTTCTAATCCAAACTCATTTTCAAACTTTCCTATAAATTTTTGTCAGTACTTATTCTGTCAATAGGTGTGGCGAGAGGAACGGTAAAGTTTCTTGCGTAATTTCCCCATATTTTCAAAATAACTGTTTAATGTGCCTGACCCTTTTTCTTTTTTGTGAGACGACAGAAGGAGGTCCAGCCGAACTATTCGGTGCTACTGTAGTATGCGGTCTACCGTTAAGTTTCTACTGTAGTATGCGGTCTACCGTTAAGTTTCTACTGTAGTATGCGGTTTACCGTTAAGTTTCGACTGTAGTATGCGGTCTACCGTTAAGTTTCTACTGTAGTATGCGGTCTACCGTTAAGTTTCTACTGTAGTATGCGGTCTACCGTTAAGTTTCTACTGTAGTATGCGGTCTACCGTTAAGTTTCTACTGTAGTATGCGGTCTACCGTTAAGTTTCTACTGTAGTATGCGGTCTACCGTTCAAAATATTTAAAAGGAATTGAAAATGAATTGAAAGGAATTATAATTTAATTTACACAATTAAGGAATTATTAAAGAAGTTAAACATACTACTACCGCATACTTAACGGTAGACCGCATACTACAGTACGCCCTTGATGATTGGTTAGGTTAAGTCGTGATATTTTCGTTAGTTTTAACGAAAATATCACGACTTAACCTAACCAATCGTCAAGGGCGTACAATTAACCTAATAATAAAATAATAAGAAGATAAGAAGCTATAATTAAAAAGTAGACCGCCGAATCGTAGGTAGACCGCATACTACAGTAGCACCAACTATTCTGCATCATAACTTCTCCACTGTCATCGTCACTACTTTACCCCAAAAACACACCCGAAAACGTAACGAGAAAGTGAGAGCTATTTCAATAAAAATCGAAATCAACTTCTGTCGGCTCATCGTCGTTTGCAGAAGGTCTTCCAGTTACTTTTACCCACATTTATTTCTGACATTTCCTACACTAACCCAAAGTGAAATCTGTACATAATATATATATATATATATATATATATATATATATATATATATAATACAATGGGTCATTAACTGCACGATATGTTTGAGATGGTATATCTCATCATATACCATAAACATATTTTGGTATCTTTAGATTTATATCTATAAAATCTGTACATAAATATAGAATGTAAAAAGTTCCATAAATATATCGAAAAATCGATACCACAATCAATCTGTTTATCTGACCTCCTCAAGGCGTGCAAAAGTAGCTCTCAAAACGTGACTCGTTCCCAGCACTCTTCCAACAGCGAAACCGTTTGCAACACTTCCCAACACGCTTATCAGTGATGGAAACCCCCTGATATCAAGTGTTAATAGAAGAAGCTAAAGATTTCGTCAGAGTTGTATGATTGTTATGCCGAAGTGGAAAAGTTGGGGAGATTAGTATATATTATATATATATATATATATATATATATATATATATATATATATATATATATATATATATATATATATATATATATATATATACAGGGTGGTGCAAAAGTCTGGACCCATAGGCAATTTACTATATAAAAAATATCTTTCGATTTTTATAATAGTTTTTATAATTTAATTTTTGTTTATAATTTTACTAAATATTTTTCAGATTGTTACCCTATGGCAGACAAGTTAACAATAGCAGAAAGAATAGAGCTTGTGCTTTTGTACGCAAAAGAAGGAGCCACCTCACGTTCAGTCGCAAATTTCCTTATGCCTCGATTATACGAAATACCATTACACTTATTGTAAATTCTGAACTAGAAAGTTAAATTTAACATAATTTAGTCACTGGTGTATGGTTAATTAAATTTCATTTCATAATAAACTTCCTGCAGGCCACACTTTTTTTCCATATAAACCGCCTATGGGTCCAGACTTTTGCACCACCCTGTATATATATATATATATTATATATATATAGGAGGTAATATTTATAATGAATCTTTGTGAAGTAAATGTACTTTTTAGTTACTTCAAATTTTCAGGTGCTTTTAAACTTTACAACACACACACACACCACACACATACACACACGCGAGCGCGCGCGCGCGTATGAATCTCTGAATAAGTGAGGTGCGGACTTTCTATTTCCATATATTAAAAAATAGTTAACCTAACCTAACATAGTCTAAGCTAACCTCAGTGCTATCGAACCGAGAATGGCGTAACAAGTGTTCCAGATGTAAATGCAGTCTGGAAAAGGATTTTCTTTTAAGCCCTCAATTAATCAAGGATTAAGTAACTTACTCTAATCTAACCTAAACTGACTTAACCTAGCGTAAGCTTCACCTAACCTAACTTAATCATGATTAACAGATATTTTTTTTTACCGATAGTAAAATATTTCTAGATTTTTATGTAATTTTTACGCGGTGTGAAAAGTATTATTTAAAAAAATACATATATATATATAGATTTTCTTTCTTTCGTCGACCTCACATGCGTTTATTTGACAATCACACGCACACACAAACATATACACCCACACACCCACACACACAAACACGCACACACGCACACACACGCGCACGCAGCTAATTTGCATTTAAAAAAAATTTCAAAACTCCATATTACTCTCACACTATATTTTGAATTTTATCTTATTCATAATTTTCATCTACTATTAAATTTTGGAGTCACGACCTTTTTTTTTTATATTTTTCTCTATCTTTTTTTTTTAAGTTTGTGGTTTGCTAGTTAAAAAAAAAAAATTAAAAAAAAAGATTTAAAAAAAAAAAAAAAAAAAAAATTATGCATACATTTTTGTGAACTTTTATAATTTATTAAAAAATATTGTTACATCAATAATTCATCCTCAAACAATTTGGATTTAAAAAGTCATACAAGCTTATTTTTTTATATTATGTAAATAAATAGGTCGTAACTTTCAAATAATTGTGTGTTTTGTGTGTGTGTGTGTGTGTGTGTGTGTGCGTGCGCGTGTTTTCTGATGATTTTGCAAAGGAATTAATGGAACACATTCAGAAATGTTGGACAAAAAAGGAATTATATATTTTTTGTATATATATATATATATATATATATATATATATATATATATATATATATATATATATATATATATTATCTTCCACATAAAGTCGCTTTGAAGGTAAGTTTCAAGTCGGCGAAACCGTCTTTTTTTAGGATACTCGTGTGGAAAATCCTTCCATTTTATGGAACATGGAACACCCGGTTTGTACTTGTCTATGCATGGGTTCATAAACTTTAATATCTAAAGAGAATCACACACACACACATGTACACGTTCATAAATGTACAGAGTATATAAAATCTTATATTTAAATCAGTTTTAATATATGAATAGGTCCACTTAAGATATTTATTAGTTAGCTTACTAGGGTTAGAGGTTAAGTTAGAGTAAGTTAATTTAAGTTGGTTATGAATAGGTAAATACTCTAAATAATTTAATTATTCACTGAATTAATTATTTAATGCTTTATAATTATTATAAATTATAATAATTATAATTTATTTGAAAATTATAATTTCTTTGATACTCTTTATTCTTATATCAATTCTTTACAGAAAATTACACAATAAATTTATTTATTTCACTGTACTAATTAAAAATAAATAATTTATAGTAATCATTAATGAACATTAAATAATTTATAGTAATTATTAATTAACATTAAATAATTTATAGTAATTATTAATTAACATTAAATAATTTATAGTAATTATTAATTAACATTAAATAATTTATAGTAATTATTAATTAACATTAAATAATTTATAGTAATTATTAATTAACAATAAATAATTTATAGTAATTATTAATTAACATTAAATAATTTATAGTAATTATTAATTAACAAATAATTTATAGTAATTATTAATTAACAATAAATAATTTATAGTAATTATTAATTAACATTAAATAATTTATAGTAATTATTAATTAACATTAAATAATTTATAGTAATTATTAATTAACAATAAATAATTTATAGTAATTATTAATTAACATTAAATAATTTCTAGTAATTATTAATTAACATTAAATAATTTATAATAATTATTAATTAACAATAAATAATGTATAGTAATTATTAATTAACATTAAATAATGTATAGTAATTATTAATTAACATTAAATAATTTATAGTAATTATTAATTAACATTAAATAATTTATAGTAATTATTAATTAACATTAAATAATGTATAGTAATTATTAATTAACATTAAATAATTTATAGTAATTATTAATTAACATTAAATAATTTATAGTAATTATTAATTAACATTAAATAATTTATAGTAATTATTAATTAACATTAATATTTATAGTAATAATTAATTAACATTAAATAATTTATAGTAATTATTAATGGACCTTTTCCAGTTTGTGTACCGTTTTTTCATATAATTTATTTTTGATTGGTCATACACCGCCGTCGATTATAACAACTTTTTAAGAGAGGTAAGTTCTTGATAACCTAACCTAACCTAACCTAACGTAACCTAACCTAACCTAACCTTCTGGTTTACTCTATGCTGTGCCTAACAGAAGCAAAGAAACACTAGAAAGTTGCATAAAAGCCAACATTGTAGAAAACGGTACATAAACTGGAAAACGTTCTTATTAATTAACAATAAATAATTTATAGTAATTATTAATTAACATTAAATAATTTATAGTAATTATTAATTAACATTAAATAATTTATAGTAATTATTAATTAATGATAATTTATAATTAACTTAAGTAAAGATTAAGAATATCGTTTACTTTTCATTGAATTTTATAAGCACTAAAAAGATCAAATAAGATAATGCTGAGGACCGCTGATATTGTTGATAAGTTACATATGATAAAAGAATAGAATTTAAGTTTATATTTATATACAGACGAACCGGTTCGACTATATATATATATAATATATGTGTGCGTGTGTGTGTGTGTGTGTGTGTGTGTGGTGTGTGTGTGCGCTTTAGCTTTCCTTGACCAATTGAGTTCAGCCAACGCTGTGATACAAACTAACAACTAAACTAATTTTTTATCTGAAAATTTGCAGACATTACATCTCTTCCAGTACGACAGTTTCGATAAAGGGCAGAACAACACATCTATGATATATATATATATATATATATATATATATATATATATATATATATATATGTATATAGGCACGCGCTATTATATATTATGAGAACGTATTATAGCATAATTGTGTTGCTTCTTATATTTAAATGATATTCTACAAGTATGCATGTATTTGAAACACCATACAAAGTTGCTCTCACATACCCACACATTTTCTATTATACCCAGACCTCCTGAGTCGATAATCAAACCTAATATCAGTAGCCATTTTCGAACTTAAAGCAATCTGCCAACCATCTGCCAACCATTATCGCGTTCGCGAAACTTTCCCGGGTCTTGCGCAACCCCCCCCTGCATGCCCCCTGTGTTAGCGAAGGGCCCGTCTCTTTTGGGGTATAGCATTTAAAGAGATTAAAA
The DNA here is from genome assembly GCA_023014485.1 of Bathynomus jamesi. Lineage (NCBI taxonomy): Eukaryota > Metazoa > Arthropoda > Malacostraca > Isopoda > Cirolanidae > Bathynomus > Bathynomus jamesi. The sequence goes on from JAJOZX010008982.1 coordinate 26,880, forward strand.
TAAGAATAGATAAACGGATTAAGAGCGTTTGTATGCATTGCTCCAAATGTTCTATTTAAAATTCCATTTACGACTTTATAGACTTTCCATTTGTTGCACTCTTCTTTCAAATATATTCTGTGGGTATATATATATATATATATATATATATATATATATATATATGACTATATATATATATATATATATATATATATATATATATATATATGACCATCTATGTACTTGGCAATGGTGCTGCGAGCTACTCGTACCCTGAATGGGTATTTGATTAGAACGGTACTTCGTAAAGCAGTGAAGCCGTTCCTCGACCTTATACCGGGGATCCATTTAAAACCGTACCCAAATTAAAACATTTTGTAATTTGGATACGGTTTTGAATGGATTACCCTGTATATAAAAAATATTAATAATACACACCCACACACTCACACACACACTTACATACAGTATATGTATATATATATATATATATATATATATATATATATCACTGTAATAGAAGGCAATTCTAAAATAAAAAAATTACAAAGGCGTCCTTTGGCGGAGTTGCATGTAAGGATGTTTGCAATCGAGGGAGAGATTTAAGCGTTCAATCTTTGCATTACATTGCATTTCATT
>JAJOZX010008982.1:30000-40000 GCA_023014485.1 Bathynomus jamesi
TGTATGGTCACGGCCATCGAGAGAGAACTGTGAGACCCTGGGACAATTATTATATGGTCAGGAGCCCAAGGTTTTCCAAGGTCAGCAATTCTCCATGAAAACAGGTAAGTAGTAGGTTTTATAATAGTACGTACTATTAATTTCCATTACTACACCTGCTTAATTTAAGGTCCTGATTTCATACACATTTCAACATTCTTTTTTACCCCAAATATTAAAAAAAAAGTTTTAGTTCCTCTTTTTTATTTCGTACACACACACACACACACACACACACACACACATATCAGCGAAGTTAAGCGACATTGGGTTCGGGTAGTAGTTGGATGGGAGACCGTCCTCTGCGCCCAGATTATGTAGCGACCCGTCGTTCGGATCCCACGTAAAGCTGTAGGTCCCCTCCGTCATATGACCTTAGATGTTGCGAAGGAGGTTAAACAACCCCATTTTTATATATATATATATACACACACACACACACAGTCAATTCAAAAAGTCGTGATACAGTGGGTTACATATTTACTGGACAAGGAATATGTTTTGCATTTTACGCCCTTACTTTTTAATGCTTTATATGCAATTACACATTTCAAACAAAAAATTTCATGCTTGGCATTTAGTAGTGGGCCCTCCCTTGTGTTCGAGCTCCAGTAATTTTTACCCCTATTCCCCCGTCTCATAGGACCTTTATATAGTTATATATGGTTATATATAATATATGGTTAATAGAATGTAAGTATGTGATTAATATAGTCCTTGAATCGTTCGATCAAGTATTTGGATCGTGAAACTAATCGTGTACGCTGGATTTTGTACTTGTTTTGTTTAAAGTATATTTAAGTTTCTGCATTTATACTGTATAGAAATCCCGACATATTCTCTTAAGACATATTCTCTTAAGACATAGCCATTTTGGCAATTCCCCGGAGTCGGGTGAAAGACTCTATACGTCATACTCTATTAAATTATCTCGTACTTACAGGGTGTCCGTAAAGTTTCTACCGAGTGTAAAGTACACTAAAACTCGTAACACGATGGAACTATATTATAAATGTCCAAAATATTTCCCTATTCAGTCCTACGTATATTTAAGTTTCTGCATTTATACTGTATAGAAATCCCGACATATTCTCTTAAGACATATTCTCTTAAGACATAGCCATTTTGGCAATTCCCCGGAGTCGGGTGAAAGACTCTATACGTCATACTCTATTCAATTATCTCGTACTTACAGGGTGTCCGTAAAGTTTCTACCGAGTGTAAAGTACACTAAAACTCGTAACACGATGGAACTATATTATAAATGTCCAAAATATTTCCCTATTCAGTCCTACGTATATTTAAGTTTCTGCATTTATACTGTATAGAAATCCCGACATATTCTCTTAAGACATATTCTCTTAAGACATAGCCATTTTGGCAATTCCCCGGAGTCGGGTGAAAGACTCTATACGTCATACTCTATTCAATTATCTCGTACTTACAGGGTGTCCGTAAAGTTTCTACCGAGTGTAAAGTACACTAAAACTCGTAACACGATGGAACTATATTATAAATGTCCAAAATATTTCCCTATTCAGTCCTACGTATATTTAAGTTTCTGCATTTATACTGTATAGAAATCCCGACATATTCTCTTAAGACATATTCTCTTAAGACATAGCCATTTTGGCAATTCCCCGGAGTCGGGTGAAAGACTCTATACGTCGTACTCTATTCAATTATCTCGTACTTACAGGGTGTCCGTAAAGTTTCTACCGAGTGTAAAGTACACTGAAACTCGTAACACGATGGAACTATATTATAAATGTCCAAAATATTTCCCTATTCAGTCCTACGTACATTAATGTAATTAATTAATATAAGGTAATCGGGTCTTTAGAGACTTTTGGTACACCCTGTGAGCATATACTCTCCTTTTATTCCCCATAATGAAAACTTATCTCAATGCCATTAGTCAAAAACAAATACACTGAAATTGTATCCATTTCTAAAGAGCGGACCTTTTGAGTCAATTAAAAAAATTCTTGTTTTTTTTTGCTTGGAACCTACGTTGATTCGCCTTGTCAGAGTAATCTACTTCCAATAATGATGCAACGAGCTGCATGACCTTCATAATTCAATAATTTCGTGTATATATAATGTATATATATATGTCTGACAAGGCGAATGTATGTATGTATTCGTTCATATAAACTATAAATAAAAAATTTGAACAATGAAAAACTAAAAACGTCCGCATTTTGTTCGTTTTTTGTTTATGTCTGGATTAAAACTATAAATATAATTTGATTGTGAATTTTATTTATTTTTTATTTTATTTTTTTTATTTTATTTTTTTTTTTTAAATTCACGTTTTAAATTAGCAAAAGACGTAAAATCTTATAAAAATTTAATGTAAGTATTGCAAAAATTTACATTAAAGTTGGACTATATCATTTTTCCTTTATGTATGTATTTTTTTATTGGGGTTGTTTAACCTCGTTCGCAACATCTAAGGTTATATGACGGAGGGGACCTACAGCTTTACGTGGGATCCGAACCACGGGTCGCTACATAATTTGGGCGCGGAGGACGGTCTCCCATCCAACTACTACCCAGACCCAATGTCACTTAACTTCGCTGATCTCCCGGAAGCGATGTTACGACATTAGCCACGACGTAGCCCTTTCACGTATATATATATATATATATATATATAATAAAAATAAAAGACTTGCAGGTAATCCCCTGTTTATTGCAGTATAAATAAATTTACAAATAAGCATCTAGTGATCTAGTGCCTCCCTCCACCTTGGACGGGTTAGAGAGAGAGAGAGAGAGAGAGAGAGAGAGAGAATGAGAAAATGAACTTCAATTTAAAACATTTTTTTTTTTTTTAAATAAAGGGAGAATATTTTTAGCGAACGACAAGTTCAAATAGGCCTGAAAAATTTAGTTTACCTAATTTTATTATATTAAATCCTTTATTATTAATAAATTAAAAAGATATTTTAAAAGGGATAAAAAATTTTCTTCGCTATTTTCAACTTCCTTCGATGAACCCCCGAACAGATGCGCTTTCAATTAACGCGCAGAAACCAAGAATAAATAGAGATAAACCCCGCAGGAATAAAATGAGCGCATAAAATGTATTGAAACGTAACGGGTGCCCATTTTATTCCCGCGAGAACTTTGTCCAAAATGAACATTGCGCGTGTATATATATATATATATATATATATATATATACAAAGAAGAAATAACAATAATGATAATGAAAAATATCAGATATTTTGTGAAGCAACATGTTACAACATGTTAGAGCGTTCAGATGCTCTTGTACCTCATCTAAATCGATAAATACCATTAGTAAATATGTATTTGAGCTGATGTGAATTTGATGTCTACAAGAGAAGGGAGAGATTTTGTCTGTTCGTCGCCGTCTGCTTTAATAAATTGATCACTCACACACACACACACATACATATATATATATATATATATATATACATATATACACACACACACACACACACACATATATATATATATATATACTTACTTGTAGTTTTCGACCTACCTTCCACTCATCTCCAGCAAACCGCCTAATTTTAGGTATGTATATACAGGGTGGTGCAAAAGTCTGGACCCATAGGCGGTTTATATGGAAAAAAAAGTGTGGCCTGCAGGAAGTTTATTATGAAATGAAATTTAATTAACCATACACCAGTGACTAAATTATGTTAAATTTAACGTTCTAGTTCAGAATTTACAATAAGTGTAATGGTATTTCGTATAATCGAGACATAAGGAAATTTGCGACTGAACGTGAGGTGGCTCCTTCTTTTGCGTACAAAAGCACAAGCTCTATTCTTTCTGCTATTGTTAACTTGTCTGCCATAGGGTAACAATCTGAAAAATATTTAGTAAAATTATAAACAAAATTAAATTATAAAACTATTATAAAAATCGAAAGATATTTTTTATATAGTAAATTGCCTATGGGTCCAGACTTTTGCACCACCCTGTATATATATATATATATATATATATATATATATATATATATATATATATATGTGTGTGTGTGTGGTGTGTGTGTGTGTGTGTGTATATATATATATATATATATATGATGCAAACTCACAAGGAAAAAGAAAAACTATTCTAAGGTCTTTCATGTATTCAGAAGTACACCTCGTCAGGGAATGAAGGGAGAAGGCGAGATGACAAAAATATATACTTATTTAGAGTGGGATAGAAAAATAAAATACACGAAAGGCCTTGGAATAATTTTTTCTTTTTCCTTGTGGCTTTGCATCATTCATTCATTTCACGTGTTTAATTGTGAAATTCATCCCACATATATCCTTTGGTTTTATATATATATATATATACACACCTTGGTTTTTGCTTCCGCCCGAATTGTTCATTCTGATGAAGGTCAAGCTTGTCACTCTACCTTAGACCTACAGATTAAACTCCGAACCATGCCCCACCAGCAGCCCAGCGTCTTAACTACTTGGCTACGCAGGGTACCCATTTATCTACCAACCAATTTTTTTTAGTGTGGAAGGCTGAACAGCTGGTTTTTGCTGCGCGCCGCCTGCCATCACTGAGTGTCGATCCCGAGGCTGATGGATTTGTAGTCACTGACGCTGACCACTACACCACCGAGCCGCATATACGGTGAACCAAAAGTAGGTGGACAGTAGGTTGAATACGGTTTGTGTTATATTATATTATAACTATGGTGTTCATTATAACTATGGTGTTTGTGTTTTATTATATTAAATATTATAACTAAATTTATTTAAATTTTATTTTGTATTATAGTATACAAAAAAATTAAATATGTATTCTCAAAATAAACGTTATCATTTACTGTCCACCTACATTTGGTTCACCCTATATATATATATATATATATATATATATATATATATATATAGTCCAGTTATCGCTTCATCGAATGTATGCAAACAAAACAAAAGCACAAAAGAACAGAAGAAAAATGTAAGGATATATATATATATATATATGTATGTATATATATATATATATATAGGGAAATAACGCATTACACTCAGATAAGCCTCTGTGTGTGTATGTTTGTGTGTGTGTGTGTGAGAGAGGCAAAAAGAGAGAAGTAAAAAGTCTTGGTTTATCTATGTAATTCCTCTCTCTCTCTCTCTCTCTCTCTCTCTCTCTCTCTCTCTCTCTCTCTCTGTAACCCCTCCCGAGAGATTTCTCTTTTCTCTCTGTGTTGCATTCCGGATGCTCCTCAGTCCATATTTCCAGGTGTGGATATGATTCTAATTACGGAGAGGGAGAGTTGCAGTAAGGGAGAGGGGGGGAGAGGGAGAACTCGAGGGAGGGGAGAGACAGAGAAAATGGGGGAAGGTTGAAAAGATACGAAAAAGGAGTCGGACTGAAGAAAACACTTTCATGATAGCAATTTTTTTTTTTTTTTTTAAATTAATAATTGAATAACTATAAAAATTATTATTATTAATGATGGTTTATCATTGATAAATACTTTATAATAATAATAATAATAATAATAATAATAATAACTAAACACAAACACACACACACACACACATACATATACTGTATATATATATATTAAGGGAAATGAAGCGAGTCTTAATGAATGAAAATGACGAAATGTGAATAAAATGAGTGAAAATGCATATTTAAAAATAATTTTTATATTTCTTAAGAAAATGTTCGAGCTAGGGTCTTTGATTTATGACTCTATCAAACCGCTGTTTACAGCCAAATTCACATTATTAAATCAACAATTTATTCTGTGTTTCCTAAGAAAAAAGAATATATATATATATATATATATATATATACACTCTTATTTATATCGATTAGATATTTTTTATATTTGATGACATTTGGTATTTACATAATTATAGGTTTTATTCGTCGCTATAAAGACCGGGCACGCTGACCTCGTTGTACTTTACTTATAATTGCATTAATTAACCATTATATATATATATATTATATATATATATATTTTAACTGCAAACAACACAGTATAATTAATGTAAAGAACGACGCTTGTGTAGAAGAGCGTTCCGCACAAGATGAGGAGGGAGAGGACCTTGGTGTAGTGGATAGCATGTTCGACCGGCAATTGTTTGATCCCGGGTTCGATTCTTGGGAGGTACCTCATTTTTCATTTGCTAGTTCTCCCTCCTCATCTTGTGCGGAACGCTCTTCTACACAAGCGTCGTTCTTTAAATTATATATATATATATATCTCCTAACTTAACCTCTGATAACGTGACGTTTAATCCAGCTAACCGACTTTTAACACTTTTAACCGATATATATATATATAGAGAGAGAGAGAGAGAGAGTGTATACATACATATATATAACGTAAAGAACGACGCTTGTATAGGGGCATTGGTTTCTGCGCGTATGTAGAAGAATTACGGCATTTGATTGAGTGAGGCCTATGGTGTAATGGTTATCATATCTGACCGGCACTCGGAAGATCCCGGGTTCGATTCCCGGGTGGTTACCTCATTTTTTTAATTTGTTTCGTTCTCTCTCTCTCATCTTGCGCGGAATATTCTCCTATACAAGCGTCGTTCTTTACGTTAATTATACTGCGTGTTTGCAGTTTAAATGTATACATATATATATATTTTTTTTTTATTGGGGTTGTTTAACCTCCTTCGCAACATCTAAGGTCATATGACGGAGGGGACCTACAGCTTTACGTGGGATCCGAACAACGGGTCGCTACATAATCTGGGCGCGGAGGACGGTCTCCCATCCAACTACTACCCAGACCCAATGTCGCTTAACTTCGCTGATCTCCGGGAAGCGGTGTTACGACATCGGCCACGACGTAGCCCATATATATATATATATATATATATATATATAGCAGTATGTATGTATGTATGCATGTAGGAGGAAAGGAAAAGGATGTTCTTGCTTTAATGTTGAGGATATGAGAGAGTTTACAATTTACAAAAAAAAAACAGTTATTTAATTTTATTTTTGTGTTTTTAAATTTATTAGGGACCTTCCTCGAGTTTACGACTCGCAGAAGTAATTCTGTGTCTTTATCTGATCGAAACCAATCGTGTGAAGGCGGATTCGGTTAACCTAATTTAAATTGCGGTTAACTGCGGTTACGGATGTTAACCCCTAAACTTATCCCGCGATTATCTCTAACGCTATACTTTAAATTACATCTTTCCTCTTTCTTAGTGAACTGCTTTGTTTATCGACAATATATATATATATATATATATATATATATATATATATAGGGTGAACCAAATGTAGGTGGACAGTAAATGATAACGTTTATTTTGAGAATACATATGTAATTTTTTTGTATACTATAATACAAAATAAAATTTAAATAAATTTAGTTATAATATTTAATATAATATAACACAAACACCATAGTTATAATGAACACCATAGTTATAATATAATATAACACAAACCGTATTCAACCTACTGTCCACCTACTTTTGGTTCACCGTGTATATATATATATATATATATATATATATATATATATATTATATATTATATATATATGTGTGTGTGTGTGTGTGTGAAAATACACACAAACACACACACACACACACGTTTGGCTACGTTACAAATCCACGGTATTTTAAAAATTTTAATTGTGGATAACAACATTTAACCTTATCTAAATATCTAAATAACCTCGTTAATTTAACCTAACCTAACAACACTTCACCTAACCTAACTGTAACCTAACCTAAACTTCATTAGGTTAGATTATATATATATATATCTAACAATGGCAACATCGCTAATATCGCTATCCACATATTCGTTTCGCGATGAACTCAGTATGTGTGTCCTAACAATTATCGCGGTTTCGTAAAGTATCCAAGAAACACACACACACACACACACACACACACACACACACACATATATATATATATATATATATATATATATATATATATATATATATATATATATATATATATATATATATATATATATATATATATATATATAAGTAAGATAACTGAAACTAAGTTTTTTAATAACTGGAATGATATAAACAATTTGCATATTTTTATCCCTACAAAGCATGACCGATTTTTTAATGAATATTCCAAGCAAATTATTGGCCATTCCAGATCTTTTTATGGTTAATACTTTATTTATATACAAGGCATTTAAATATTAGAAATTTTGCTAATTTATTTCATATATTTAAGCTCTCTATAAAATTGATTGTGGGATGCCCATATTTAACTGTACGACCATTATACCGTAGTTTAATAGCCCTATTTATAAATTTCATAAAACTGGGTATTTAGTAAATTTCTAGGCAGGGTATTTAAAGCGTAGCTGGGTATTCAAGCCGCCTCTTTTTTTTTTTTTTTTTTTTTCCAAATGGAAACACGGCAGGCCTTTGGGTATAAGTTAAAAAAAAATATTACGAGTTGATGCCTTGCTGGGGTAAGACGAGATTTGAGTTAAAAATTTGAATTTAAAATTTAAAAAAAAAAAATCTTGTATGTATAATATCCTTAATTTGGAACTTGTACCCCCAGGGGATGAGGTTACTCATAGTTATTAAGCGTAAAGATATAAGCACAAGGTAAATGGAAAACCCCAGTACTTAAAAATGACGTCATACACGTCATAATAGATACGGGACTAAACTCAGGAGGGATGAGAACAATTCCACAGGGTTGAATTAAATGACATAACATAAATTCACAGGGTATAAAAAAATAATAGCAGGGCATAAGATAAAGTCACAATGTTTATTCATTAGGATGATTAACATCTGTTTATAATAGTCCCCAGCCGATATTTATGGTGACTGAAACTGATGGTAGTACCGCAAGTTAGGGTATAAAATGTATAACTCATGGGTATATGTCAGTTGGTTCAAGCCTTGAAGTTGATCATTTCAACTGTTGTTACACTCCTTTTTTTCTCTCATACTACTATTATAAAAATGGACCTGAAGTGTTATTAAGGAAATACAGTTTAACCTTTCGTTCAAGTACTATTTAAGAACAGAAATAAAAATCCTCCAACGCTAATCCAGAAGAGAATCAGTAAAGATTCTACTAACCAATAAAGGGCTTATTAAGAAATTAATATTCTAGTTATTAGAACTTGTATAACTACAGCCAGACAACGTTTGAATGGTCAGTTTTTGTTCTGATATCCTTATGATTCCTAAACACTCGAAATGCATGGTAAGTTTCAGACAAAATGCAAATGATAATCGTAAAACAGGCTGAAATTACTGTTATGACAACGGTATTTTCTCTTAAATCAGACACCCAAATTGCTACTAATTACATATTGCCATATATATTATTAAATATAGAAATAATAAAAACAAAATCGCTTTTTACAAAATGACCTCACTGTTATATAATAATATAAAGGATGGCCGCACGACACTGTTTAAAAGTATAAAAACTACAACGTTATATCCTTGGACCTAAATCCTGTCATATATGATTCCTTGAAAGCATAAAGAGATGGCCTCATAAATTTAGAGTCCGGGCCATTATTGGCTGGTCAAAAAAATTTGGCGGGCCATATATACATGTATATTACATACGATGGAATTAAATTATAGTATTTTTGCCATGATATATATATATATATATATATATATATATATATATATATATATATATATATATATATATATATATATATATTATATATATATGTGTGTGTGTGTGTGTGTGTGTGTGTGTGTGTGTTGAATAAATTATGCTACTGTATATGGTTAATATACAATGTTTTAACATAAGAAAATTATTGTATGTCAACATAATTGGTGATTAACCATGAATAACTTCTCCCTTTCCAGGAATCCAGGAATGCTGATGCATTTAGCAGTATATATATAAGAGAGTATATTATTACATGACTAATATATATATATATATATATATATATATATATATATTAGGTCTGTGTATACGGTCATAAAAGCCCA
>JAJOZX010008982.1:45000-47500 GCA_023014485.1 Bathynomus jamesi
TCTTATTCGAATTTCAAAAGCCTTCTAAGGTAATTTTATAAGAATAAATAAATTTTCCTCCAGGGTATTTGGAAGGGTATTTGAGCAGATGAAAATTGCAAATTTATATAGAACACTCGTACCATTACTAGAAAATTCTTATTAATAATGTTAAAAGAGGTAAATTGTTACATTATGTCATATTATCATGTGATTAAAGTTGCTAATTAATAATTTGAATAATAAACTCTAACTTCATTGCTTGAAATTCAAATCCTGAATAAAAAGTTGAAAAAAAAAAAAGTTCAAGTTAACACTCAAAAAAATCATGTCTAAGGCGGAATATTTTCACTTTTACCGTTATTTTGAGCGACATTGTTTCACATTTATATTCCTACTTACCATCATGAGTGTTTATGTATATGGCGTCTTGGATCAAAAAATTACTTTTGTGATGTGACCTTGTAATTAATAGTAAAATGTATTGCAATGGTTTATTGTTCCTTTAACTTGTTCGGAAACTCGTGGTTTGTATACGGAAAAAATGTCTATAGTTGAAATAAATATTTGTCCATTATACCAAATAGCTAATCCAATTATACTATGGAAGGTTGGCAAAGTAAATGGACACTACGATGAATGTCCCCAAGAACAAATGGCAGAGCTCATCAATGGAATGCCAAAACATAATGGAAAATGGAAAGCAACACGATTCTAAAATTCAGAGCTGGGCATTTGCGGCATATTTTGCGGTACTGCGGTACTTGCGGTACCACCGCACTACCACCCCGGGCCCCCATAACGCAGTACCGCAAAGGATCGCTGAAAGTACCGCAGTACCGCTACCGCATTCAAATTTCCGCGTACCGGTTTGGTACCGGTTTGGTAGTGCAGCAGTACCGCAGTACCGCAATATGCCGCAAGTGCCCAGCTCTGTAATCTAAATAATATTGATTCAATCTGTTATTATTTATTGACTTTTATCATCAAATCAAAAAAAAATTATAGAAAAACCGAAGGTGTCTATTTGCTTTTGCCAACATTCTGTATAGGATTTATTATTCTGATAAAAACTTGAATAGTTAATGCAACCAAAGAAGAGTCAAATTAACATTAGTATGGTTCTGTGAACTATATGATAGTATGCAAATAGTTAACCCTTATATTTAGTCGTTCTAAATCAAAGAATTTTCTTCGTGTAGACTGGATAAACCATCCATACTCATCTCAATCAACATATAGATTTTGAATGTTTCACTCAAATGATTTATGGATCTGGTTTTGAAAGAAACTGTAATTAAAGGTTAATGAAAGTTACCCAAATATGTATACAACTTTTCTTTTAGAGATACTGTATTAGTAAATTATGTGATAACAGTAATCAAAGTACTCTATTTAAAAATAAGAACAAATAATGAAAATACTGAGGGTTTTACGATGGAAATGTTTTGTCGGAATGTTTTTAGGTCAGGGGTTCTCAATCTTTTTTAGGTCGACGTACCACCATGTTTTTCTAAGTACCACAGTCGTAAAGGTTACGGGTTATTCATCTACAACTAATATTATTTTTTAAATACATTAGCAACTATTAATTAGCAAACTGTATATTAAAATCCTTTTGCGTACCCCCGTTGGTACGCGCATCACGGATTGAGAATCGGTGTTTTAGGTCTTGTTATGGAGTACATCAAGGCTCTCTCCTGTCACCCTTATTTTTCAATTTGTATGTTGGCAGATTAACTACTGTAGTATGGTTAACAAGGGAAAGAGAAGCTGTTCCGTAAATTATATAGAGTTAAATTGGGTAGTTAAAAATGATATTGATTTTAATGTTAATTTTTTTATTTAGAAAGGAGGGGCCAAGGGCGGGTGCCGGTAAAACTTGCTAAAATGAAATTATTTCTGTCCTAAAACTTGTATTCAAGTTCAACAATTTACGTATCCAGTCATATTACTGCTTTATTCTATAACTAACATATATAGAGGCTAATTAGAAAATTTAAAAAATTATAGCAATAAAACCTAAAATTTACTTTAAACAGCACTTTCAAGTTGCTGCACCAATTACCTCAGATATGTTTAGCAATCCAAATGTTTGTCAATAACAATATTCCCAGTTTATTCATTGTGAATAGACGTGCCCAGTGCAGATTGCGAATTCAATTAGAACTCGGATAATGCATATCTGTTCAATGTCCTCGGGCATATGAGCATCACAGTGCGGCAAAAAAATATTTGTCTGTGGGTTTCATCCACTATTTTTACCGCTGGTAGCATGTTGAATATCTCCCTCAAATTATGGTGCATCATACAAAGACTAGATCCTATCCATTAATCTTCATATTTTGGATATCATATTTTGCCCATAAAATTATTCATTTTCATTCATTCAATTTTATTTTCACTTTCATGTAATTTTCTTAAAACAAAATGTCCCCCTAAAGTCTTGTAACTGCATGAATGCAAATAATTATAGCAATCATTCATTTTATGCTTCCGAAACTTTCATTTACAAAGATAG
>JAJOZX010008982.1:50000-52500 GCA_023014485.1 Bathynomus jamesi
AAACCATAACCCAACAAAAACACAATAGTTGATAAAAAGGAAATTATACTGTGGCAATTTAGCCCAATCCTCAAAAGTACTTCTGTCCACTACAACCTCTTATGGTGAATTCCTCTGACAACCAAAGCTCTTATTTATTGTCTTACATCCTTTGAGACATTCTTTTTAAATCTTTTTCTGACTGTGTTTGCAGAAACAACAGTTTCCGTTGCTTTCAGTTGATCAGAACGGAACCAAGGCTGCTTTTCTACGATCTCTGAAGGATTTTAAAAGTCCATCTTCCCGGGTGGTTGTCACCTTTTTCCGACCACCTCAATGCTTATTGGAATGACTTTAGTCTCTTTATATCGTTTAATGTAGTCTAAATAGACCATCCTCAACATTTTGGTTGTTTTGTAATTGCAGCTTAAGAAAACCCTCGCGGTAACAGTGGTATTATTTAAATCTATTTCACCTTCGGCTAATTCTCTTGTCTTTACCTTTCTTGTAACCTAATTTACGACTTTTACCTCTGTAAAATCGGAGGACACTCGACAAATGTAGAAAACGAAACCAAAAGGTATTTTCCAAATGCATCTCGACAACGATATTAATGATCTTGAAGACTTGTTGCTCACATTAATTTTCATTTGGTAAAACTTATCAACTTTTCAAAGGTAGTTCTTGTATCTGCGGTACCATCTTAATTTTAAGGAATTTTAAGGCTGCCTAATATACATATATATATATCACATATTCCTATTAGTTTCTGCACACTATTTCTGCATTTGACTATATACAACTCGCATCATAAAACTGCTCATGCATTCCAACACCACACAGAGATCCATAACACACTCACCACAATTTATTTAACCAATATCTATGAATTGCTTCAGTCAAATCATTGATGATCCATAAGAGAAAGAATCAAAGATGCAGAGAAAAGCCATTAGGAGACGCGTTCTAAAGAGCTCTCGCTCATTTGTTAGGAATTTAGCAGTTAGTGGCAAATAAATGTTTATTGCCCAAAGATTGCGAGGGCATAATGTTTATAAGTTAATTTATTATATTGTAAAAGAGTTGTATAATAATTAATTAATAATTGATAGATTTAGAAGGGGTTTTAAGGGTTAAGGACTAATAGTAATTAAGGTTAGGAAAGGTATAAGAATTAGGTGCTGTAAATATATATATATATATATATATATGTGTGTGTGTGTGTGTGTGTGTGTGTGTACATACAATATATAAAACATTTTATATCTAATCTTTGATCTAATTGTAAACTTGGTATGAAAGTAACCACACAACGATTAATATATTAAAAAAAAATACCCATAACTTAATTTAAGGTCCTTCTATACCCCACATCATACCCCAAATAACCCTCCAACTTCCTCTTCCTCCAGGGTTCACCCTCGAAAAAAAAGAGAAAAAGACAAAAACAACCCACTAAATCTGTATAACATGATTGCATGGAACACCCCCAGGGGCCAGAAGACTGGTGAATGACGCCTGTGGGAAGGAGATACGATTCCGATGCAGATTCTGATACAGATTCGATAGAATTTTCGTCAGGTATTTTGGAGAGTGTTCTGTCATTAGGACTCCTTCGTTAAGTCTGAATTATTACGGGTGTAAGTCTTAGGTAGGTTCTGCTATGCCGGATTCCCTTCCTTAGGGCTCCAAACGCAGACAGCCCTTGCATTTTAAAAACAGAATTTCGCATAGGAGAGAGAGAGAGGAGAGAGAGAGAGAGAGAGAGAGAGAGAGAGAGGGGGGGAGTGAGATTTTTTCATACTTCGTTCTTCTTATTGGAGCCGTATACTATTGCATTAGTACTATTTGTAAAAACACACACACACACACACACACGTGCATGTACTGCAACTGGGCATAAGTGATTAACAGAGGTGTTTTTTGTGAGGTAACACTTTTGCTACCTCAGAAAATTAAAAAAAAATTACATAAAAATTCTAGAGCATTTTTATGTCGGAAAAATATATGTTAGTCGTAATTACATTCCGTTATGCTAGGTTAGATTAAGTGAGGTTAAAACATGTTCGCTGGTACCTCACTATTTATGGACTTCGCAAGAAACACCCTTCGAGCCCTCAATTGGGTCCGGGACACTTATTACATACTTCTCGGTTCGATGGCACTATAGTTAGGATAGGTTCTGATATATGAAATTAAGAGAGCTGATACCTCGTTCATACCAAGATACGAGAGAGAGAGAGAGAGAGAGAGAGAGAGAGAGAGAGAGAGAGAGAGAGAGAGAGAGAGAGAGAGAGAGAGAGAGAGAGAGAGAAATGTATAACTGGGCATAAATATACACGTGTCATTATGAATCTTTCACCATTTTGTTTAGGTTTACTTTGCTTATTTACGGATTTGAACCTTTTTTTTTTTTTTTTTTTAGGATATTGAAGTAAATTTCTACGTAAAATTTTTTACTTTCAAAATAAAGACAAATTACCCTCAAGGAATATTCATGAGATAAATTTTAATGAAATAA
>JAJOZX010008982.1:57500-65000 GCA_023014485.1 Bathynomus jamesi
AAACAGAGGGTGCACTAAATTGTTATCTGCAGATATATCAGTGTTTGATTCACCGGATTTGCTTGTTGAAGCCATGACACGCACACGATAAAGAAATCAACCGCTTCGACTAAGTGGCACACAACTGATTGAACTGACACGTTGAAACATGAACCATGCTGTACTACACTGTCGACGCGTCGTACTGTGCTAGTACAGAACGTGTATTAAACCAGTAAAAGTATTTACATTTTTAATTTTGAGTATTTAAATACATTGTATTTAAATACTCATTAAAGTATTTAAATACTATATTTAAATACATGAAAAACAATGTATTTATAAATACAGTTCTAAATACACAAATGTATTAATACGTATTTAAATACAAATGTATTTAAATACTGCCCAGCTCTGCTGTGGGAGTCATTTATATAAAGAAGAAACAGGATAGGTGCCAGAATGCTTCCTTGAGGCATTCAGTGGGAGATGAATCATGTCTGTGACGTAGGAGAATCCTGTGCTATAAAGTGTGTCTTGTTAGTCAACTATAAGCAGAACCATCTTGAGGGGTAGTTCCCTGAAGCTGTAATGTCTGAGTTTTCTAAGAGTATGTCGTGAGGTACTGTGTCAAAGGCTAAAGGGTAGGTCAAGTAGGATGATTATTAATGTTTTCTGTCGTTCATATTACTATAAAGTTCGATTAATCCTTTCTGTCCCAGCGATTCCATATGGCATCATCAACAAAAAGTACGTGTAATTTCCTCAGATTAGTTTCAATGATGCCTTATGGCATTTGAATATAACAATTAACTGTATAGCAATATCTGGCAGTTTATTTTGGACATTGGCATGAGCATTTAGAACCCAAAAAAGAGATGCAGAAACTGTATGAAGGGCTACTCTGGTCTAAAATGCAGAAAGTGTGATGTACCATTATGTTTAACAAAGACCCATTGTGTTTAGAAAAGGACAAATATTGCTTTTATTTGCTTCATCCAAAGTACCAAAGTTATGTTAGTTTCTCTTACTACTTGATAGCGTCAATGGAATCATATAATTTCTAGTGTAATTAATCAATAAATTTCTAAACAAAGTTTTGTTTATGTTTCCTTACCTACTTTTTAACATTTTTAAGTGTTAAATTTTTTTTTAGCTCAAAACAATAATTTGGGACAGAAAGGGTTAATATTCCGTTGAACTAAAATCAACACCTTAACATGATAACATAATATTCTGAATCGTTACGAAAGATAACGTGAAAAACTATGTTTTATATCAGTGGTTCTCAACCCCTGGGTCGCCAAGCCATTTTGATTGGATCATTAAATTGTCATTTATAATTTATTTATGTTATCCCTAATTATATTTTTACCATTAATTATTTATTTTATTATCTATTACAAGTGAACTATTTGAAGGCATGGGTCGCCGAGCTAACCCCGCTACTAGAATTTGGGTCGCAGCCTAAAAAGGTGAAGAACCACTGTTTTATATAGTGTGCAAGTGATTATAAGCAATAAATAATTATAAAGCTTAGGCCAAGGTACATTACGAACGAAAAAGAGTCCTTTTTGTCCATATACATATATATAGTGCTTAGGTGTGGCTAAGTTAGGGCCTGGTTAGATTTGGTTAGGTTAGGTTAGAGGGTTAGGGTTAGTTGGGTCCGGTTAGGTTAGGGTTAGAGAGTTAGGTTATGTGTGGCTAGATTACATTGTGTCCTCACGAGTAAATATTTTTCTAGTTAATTTTGAAGGAATTTGACCTTCGTTTCGCTTCTAAATTTACGATTCTTCAAATACGAAAATTGAAAATATCTCTTAAAACTGCTTATTTGCACAAGAAACGGAAGTCAGATTCTTTCAAAGCACATCAAAATTAACCAGAAAAATATCTTCTGGTCATTAATTGTCGGTTTGATTTTAGCGGAATATTTACCTAAAGCTCTTCCAATTGCGTCGTTGGTCGTGTGATTTCGGAGAAAGCGAAACTGTTGTCTGTGTATTATTTTGTTTTAAAATAATTTTTATTATTTGATTATATATTAGGCCTACTCCCTCGTATAGTTTACTGACGGATGGAAGGACTGAGATGGGCTTGAAATTTGAGGGGCAAATTCTTTATCTCCTGATTCGTAAATAGGACATAGAGTACTTTAGATTTTTTAGGCAGTCTGAGAAGATACCATTTTGAATTGATAGATTTACGAGTTTTGAGAACTTGGGCGCAATTGAATTTTAACACCTTTTGTAAATTCCATTTGGGACTGAGTCCAAAGTACAATTTTTATTTTTCATTTGTTTTATAGCTGTCATTAAATCGTATGTCGTAGTAGGGGAAATAAAGAAAGAGTAGGAAGGGGAACTTACTGTAGATACGCGAGATTGGCTTTCGCTTCGATGAAAAATTCGTTGTAAGTACTTCACAATATTTCTCGTGTCTGTAATGGGTTCATTATTAATTAATAGTTTTGGGGGGACAGAATGAGTTTGTTTGTTTTTTATTAATAGTTTTGCTAATGATGTTCCAATATTATTTGGGGGTTACCCTCGTAATCTTCGAATTTATATTTATAGCAATTAGCTTTTGCTTCTAGTATAAATGAATTAAGTCTATTTCGATAGTGAATACATATTTCTTCTGGGTGTAAACTTTCCTACACACTTTTGTGTATTTTATGTTAATAGTTAATGGAAATCTTTAGTTCTGGGATGAACCAGAGATTGTTTATTTTAACAGAAGGAATATTTTGTCAATGATGAGGCAGGATTCATTAAAAGCAGATCCTAGTGTTTCCTGAAACGTTACAAATCTGGTGTTTATATCTGTGTGTGGGTCGTCAATAAAGTTGAAACTTGCTGTACCTAATTTCGGTTTGAATTTATTAAGCTGGTTATATATATATATATATATATATATATATATATATATATATATATATATATATCTATATATATATATATATATATATATATATATATATATATAATATATGAATACATCCCCATTACAATATAGTTATAAATTTATTTGTGTATGTAAATGTGTATATAGATACGTAAATATTTGCACAATTGTTATAATTATATCCAAATTTATTTGCTGATAATTATGGGGCAAGTATTGATTCATCGCACCTCCGATAGTGTTTACGATAATTTACGAAAAAAATTATGGTTGTATGTCTAAATATATTAACACTCGAATATCTGTATATTTGCATAATGTTCACACACACACACACACACACACACACGCATACACACACACACACACACACACACAAAGAAACAGACATTTCCTTTTAAATTCCTTAAAAAACAGTTTGAAAGTTTTATATGTTACGTATCATAAAGTTGGGGCCAAGCATATTGGGTATCCCATCAAATTTTCCGTCCTAAGAACAAGAAAACAGTAATAATGTAATGAAGTATTGGATCTTTTCCGTTTGACTGCCGCCATTGAAACATAATTAAACTCCAGCCTTCTTTAGTTAGCTTTATAAGGCTAACTAACAAAAATATCACGACCTAACCTAACCAATCGTCAAGGTTGTACAGTTGACCTAACGATTGGTTAGGTTAGGTCGTGATATTTTCGTTAGTTAGCCTTATAAGGTTAAATAAAGAGGCTGGGGCCACTCACCTCTTATGTTTCAATGGCGGCAGTCAAACGGAAAAGATCCGAAGTATTCACAATAGTAATTTTAATAAAAATTCAGTAAGTATTTAATGTAATTTGCTTCCTTCTCTCGCTTTTGTGGCTTCTCTAAATCTTCGGGACATCGAGACATACTGTCCGCGAGTACAAAGTACTTTTGGTACTCCCAATTTATCACTATTTTTACTGTATTACTGCACGTGGCTCAGATTTTGGTGAACATTGGTACTTCCGGATATGATTTTTGGATCACGTTAAGAATAGCGAACCCATAGGGTGTTGGGTTCGCTATTCTTGACATGGATAATTTTGGGTTCCCTATTCTTGACATGGAAACTTTTGGGTTTGCTATTCTTAACATGGAGAATTTTGTAAAAACCTATTCTTTACATGAGATATATATAATCCGATTATAAAGCTCTCTTATCGTTAGTTTCTAAGTTACAAAAAATATGTTTGGAAATATCGTACGTTTAGGTTAGGTTAGGTATTTTTCCTGTTGAAACATTAGGTTTGCCATTCTTAACATGTTGAATTTTGAGTTCGCTATTCTTAACTTGTTGAATTTTGGGTTCGCTATTCTTAACATGTTTAATTTTGGGTTCGCCATTCTTAACATGAAGTAAATGGGTTCGTTATTCTTAACGTGATCCTGATTTTTTTAGAATTACCCATAGACATTCGATGGGGTTTAGGTGAGGTGAATGAGAAAGCCATTTGATCAATCCAATATGCTCCTTTACAAGCCGGTTCTTGGTAAGGTGTAATGTATGGGCAAAGGGTATTGTCCTTTTGAAATAATATCTCCGACTGCATGGAATCTGGAAATAATTTGTTCATGGAGGGCTTCAAAAGCTCTACCATGTTCGTATAGGTGATATAATTTATTCTCCCCTCAAATAGAAACAGGTTTCCGGTGCCTAAGGAAGACATGCATCCCCACATCATAATACTACCTCCACTGAATTTCACTGTTGGGACTGTGCAATCATGGGGAATATGCTTTGCCAACTCTCCTCCTTACTTTGGTGGTCCCACAAGACCCTAAAATGTGCAAAATAACTGGAGTTACTTGGTATCAAAACATAGCACATTTAGAATAGATAAAATACATTTGAGCCGGGACAACAATGGTAGTCATTTCTCACATTCATAGTTTGCCTGAATTACCTGAAACTTATTTTCATCACTCTACAGACATCTGATTTGTATGCTCTTTTGTTCATTGCAACTTTTTTTTTTTGCGATTGACCTTTGACAGCCAAGGTTTCTTTCTTGCCTTACAGCTTTTCATTCTACAGTATGTTCTTATAGCTTTCTTCTAACTACGATCAGACACAGTAATTCCAGTTGCTGTCTGTAACTCAGACATTTATCATTTATGACCAAACTGAATTTTAGAATTCTGTCTTCTCGTTTAGTTTTTGCCTTTTTACATCCACTTCGAGAATTACTTTTGGAAAATTTATCCTTCTTGAATCTTTTAAGGTGACCTGAGCGGAACACCTTGAATACGTTAGCTATTGCAACTTGGGGGTAAAAAAAAATCCTTGATTTGAGAGCAGCACTTTTTAAGAACGTACATCCACCGTTAATTCCCTCGTCTTTGTCATTTTAACATTTACTACTGATACACGAACACTTTATAAACGTCAGTTCGAAGTAGTTTTTACTCTTCGAAATTTAATGCAATGATCCGCAATGATACAGTAAGAACGGAACAAAATTGGGAGTGCCACGCATAAGCAATTTGTATACAGTATGCCTCGAAGAGTTAAAGAAGCGATAAGAACCGAAGGAGGAAGAATTACAAAATATTAAATACTTATTGAATTTTTACTAAAATGACCATTGTGGATATTTCATTACAGTTATTACTTTTACGTGCTCTTCTGATAGCAAATTCGACCAGGGGTGGCTAATACTTTTGACTATTACTATATGAGGCGTCGCGCGGCACACAATGACGAATGTGCCTAAACAAAGTTTGGAGGAAAACGGCTTTAAAGTTTATAAAAAGACTCGAGTAACTTTATTAAAATAAATGATAAAAGAGAAGCGTTTAAAATTATAGGAAACAGAATTTTCGCCGGTTGGTTGATTCGCCATTGTGCCGCGCGACATCTCATATTAAATGGTAACCTTGTCTCAAACAGATATAATAAAGTTTGCACCTTATTTCCTCCTGTTAATTTAATACTTATAGCGTCCTATTTATTAGTAAAACAAATTGCGCTAAAATTTATGATATAAAAAATAATGGAACATACATACACACACACACACACACACACATATATATATATATATATAAAATGTTCTGTACATTATTATGTAAAACAGTTATAAATATCATGGTTTATGTATAGATAAATATTACTTATATAAAAGATGCTATATCTATATATAAACCTAGATTAATATATATAGTTATAACACGTATTAAATTACTTAAAATATATAGGAATAGCGTAGAATGAAAAGAAAAAAAACATCAACACTAAAATTTTTTATTGAAATATGTGGTAATAATATTGAATAAAATTTCTAAGTGATTTTAATAATTATATATATATATATTATATATATATATATATATATATATATATATATATATATATATATATATATAATGAATGTTGCTAGTCCAAATTTGTTCTCTTATGACCTCTGGCTTCCATGAATGAAATTAAAATATTTGGCGACCAATTCCAATCAATTATTATTATTATTATTATTATTTTAATTTTAGCTGGCTGAAAAACGACGAAGATACTTTTTTCTGCTCTCATCCCGTTCTCGTAAGTAGTAACACAAGGTTAGTCAAGCAGTTATTACGTTTTTTTTTTATCAAGTATTTTTTGACGTACCGCGAGTCTGAAAGTGAAAAAGTATCTATCGCCTTTGGCCAGATGTTAAATAGCTTTTGGCTTGGAAACGATCACGGAATTTTCTATCCTTGCCCTGAGGGGCAATTTGTCGTATTATTTTTCAGGATGTATGCGCCACTTTTTACTTTAAGAGACTTCCATTTGGTTTTGGTTTCATCTTTACTGGACCGTATCTCCTTTTCTTCCTACCATTCATACGATGCCAAGGATAATTTAGTGTATAGGATTGCATAGGAATAGAACCCGTGTGTACAGTAGGAATCCAATCTATCGCTTTTGTTCACTACACGTGTACCATCGCTTTTCATTAACACACACGCACACACACACACATACACATACACACACACACATAATATACATATATACATATACGTATATATGCACGTTAAGAACAAGTTCGGCATGAGGAGCCTTGTCATTTTTTTTAAGGAATAAATTTAAGTTTACCCTCAAAATTAAAAAAAATTAAAAATAAAAATTAAATATACTTTTATACTTCCATTCTCTAAGAATAAAATAAATATTGCACGAATCTCTGATTGATACAAATAAAGAATAGAAATAAATTCACACACACACACACACACACACACACAAAATGAAATTTTATCTTATAATGTTAAATTCTATTCCAATAAGTAGTTTTACACGCATTTATGCATTTTCAAACATAACTGGAGTCATATATACATACTGTATATATATAATATATATATATCATCAGAAATTATTGACATAAAAAATTATAACGTCCCAAATCCGGTAGCGAATATGTTCCTTTAAAATGTTATTATATTTAAAATTTATAAATATTTGTAGTGTCCAGTTTTTATAAGGGTTTCATGTCTATCTTTAGAGATTTTAAGAGAGAAATGAATACATAAAAATGTCACACGAACTTGTTACAACATGTTAAATATTGCAGGCGATACACAGACTGGAGAATGCGAAAAATATTGAAGAG
>JAJOZX010008982.1:80000-87500 GCA_023014485.1 Bathynomus jamesi
TCTTTCCTTTCTCTCGGGCTAACCTTAGAGTGGATCTTAGGGTCTTTGTTAGCCTTAGCTTCTGTAGATCTGTAGACCTCTAGTATTTTTCGTATGTATATTATTGTGTAGTTGAGTTTTCCAATTTTCCAGTAATTCCCGTATTTTAAGTTTGTTCGCTACAATTCCATAATCACCTTTATCGAAGGCTTTAGCAAAATCGGCGCATATTACGTCTAAATTTTGATTTTGTCACAATGTTTCTTGAATTGTCTATTAGTAGTCTAATAACTGTGATAGGCCTGATTTTCCACCCAGAAGCCATGATAGTTCGGATATAATAAATTCTTTTCTTGCGAGTAATAAGTAATTGGGTCTCTATTTACACGTTTAAAACACTTTATAAGGTGGGAGGTCCGAAGATGATGGCCGGTAGTTCTTGGATATTGCTCTATTACCTCCTTTGAATAAAGAGACAATGTTCGCGTTCTTCAATGGGAGTGGAATTTGTCCTGTGTCGAGTGATCTCCTCCAACGTCAAGTAACTTGACTATATACTCTCTTTGCATTTCTTGAGGAACATGGCATTCCACGTGTCTGACCTTGGAGTTGAATCTTCTCGTGTTTGTAAGAAATCTTTAATAGTATCCCCTTCCAAGAGTTCAAAATCCTTTAATAGATTCGTGTCAGTATATTGTTCTTGACTAATTTCTAGCTCTGTTAAAAAACTCATCTGCGTTTTCTATTTTCATCTCGGGCTTAAGGGGGCTGAACACCAAGTTGAAATGTTCCTTAAGGATATATATATATATATATATATATATATATATATATATATATATTTAGAACAGGTTCGTTTATTAATAACTCTGTATAATGAATAATTTATATGCAATAATTTCATATGTACTTTTGTGTATATAACTTATGTATACATAAAAAAGTAGTGTGTATATTTATCTTATAATATATATGTTAATATTAAACAGTATATAAGGTCATGCTTGAATGTTTTACACATTCTTTTGAATTTTTTATATTATATATATATATATATATATATATATATATATATATATATATATATATGCACTAAAATCACACAATAACACGTGACCTTATTAATCAGCAAACAACCACAGGGAAAAGGAAACACAAAGTCCGAGCGCTTTCGTGATATATTCACATTATCAATGAGGAACAGAAAATAGACGATTTTCTGTTCCTCCTTGATAATGTGACTATATCACGAAAGCGCTCGGACTTTGTGTTTCCTTTTCCCTGTGGTTGTTTGCTGATATATATATATATATATATATATTGCCTTAATTTACCTTACACGAGTTTCATGTGGTGATTCTTCACGGAAGTCATCAGGCTCGTTGCTCCTTCATTCGAGTCGGCATGGTGAATGAGAGCATTGATGGCTTGAGTGCTCTATTTTCAGTACACCCGGTATAAGGTCCCAAATTATACTCCCCTCTTAAACTATACCCAGGTACATTCTGGTAGCTCCCAGAATCTATCCCCGAGTAGATCCTGGGAGTTCCCGGAATCTACCCCTACCTCCCAGAATATATCCCCTAGAACCTAGATATAAGCCAGTGTACAAATATCCAGTCCCAGGGATAGATACTGGGAAATCTCATTATCTACCCCCTTGCTAATAATTGTTACGTATTGTCCAGCTAGACTATTAATTTGGTGATATATAATTATTACTGATTATTATTAATTGATTATTATTAATTATTAATAATTGATTATTATTAATTGAATGCCCGGTTAGGCCAACTGTATGCCCTTGACGATTGGTTAGGTTAAGTCGTGATATTTTCATTAGTTTTGACAGTAAACTAACGAAAATATCACGACTTAACCTACCAATCGTCAAGGGCATACAGTCGACCTAACCGGGCATTCAATTAACCTAACCAGTTGGTAGAGTCTAGAGTTTGACGGTCCCGTAGCCATGACTTGGCACGGAGCTCCAAAACTAAGTTCGTTCTTTTTCATGTATGTCCTTAGTAAATAGTATGTCACAAGTAATCAGGGGTTGAATAAACCCCAAGGTAAATAGGCTTCAAAAGGTAAACAGTGGAGGGATCCACTCCATGCGCCCCTACAGCCCATGTGCTATGGGCAGCAGCGTGACGCACATCCATCACCAATGATGTCTGACTAAGGGCTGAAGGTAGAGGGAAACGCATGGGCGTGGTGCATGCGCAACCCACAAAAACAAAGGATGCGTGGGAACTGTGGGTTTGGAAAGATCCCACATTACCTATTAAGGGTTAATTAGCAAGGGAGTAGATAGTGGGATTCCCATTATCTACCCCAGGGTAGATAATGGAATTTTCCAGTATCTACCCCAGAGATTGGACACTTGTACACTGGCGTATTGTCTGGGGGTAGATTCTGGGAGATAGAGATACATTCCGGGAACTCCTAGAATCTATCCGGGGGTAGATTCTGGGAGTTCCCAGAATGTGCGTGGGTATAGTTTAAGAGGGGTATAATTTGGAACCTTACACCGGCTCATCTGGGATTGTCCCGAGCCAGGTATCTATTCTTCTTTTGAAGACTTCCAATGCGAAACCATTTTCTTTCATGGTTGAGGATATTCCCTGTTTAGCCTTTAACTCGAGGACACGACACATTCTTCCTTTCCTACTTTCCACTGTTGTTTGAATGGTTTAGGGTTCAAAGTGAGATTAAGGCAGGTTCTTCCATTATTTTCCAAGTATAAATAATGGTGTACTTCTCTATCTTCTTCTTTCCAGCGAATATAAATTTAATTCACGTAACCTTTTCCAGTGTTTTAGTTCTTTGCATCCATTGATTTTGGTTGTGAAGTGTCTCTGAATCCCTTCTAGTTGACTAATGTCTTCTTTTTTATATGGGAATGCTAAGACTGAGCAATATTCCAGCTTAGGTATGATAACCATTTTCAACAGAGGAATCATGATACTCCTAGGACCACTTCTTTTAAAGGTTCTCAGTATTTGTCCAGTTATTCCTGTTGCTTCTATCTTGTTTGTGTCTCAAACTTCGCGCCGTCAGTCATTTTAACTTCTGAATATTTGTTTACAGTTTCTTTGAATTTTTCGTCTATTTGGGGCATAGTATTTTATGAATTTACTTTTTCATTTCTTTCTTATCTTAACAGTCGAAATTTCTTGGTATTAAATGTCATGTTGTTGCCTTTTGACCAACTGTAAATTTTGTTTGTCATCAACTGTTCATCGAATGTTCACCCGAACATTCCGAAGGGTATTAATGTGCATAAATTTATATGTAAGCCGGGGGCCGAGGCATGCGGCTCTTCGTCATGCCATAATTTTGGGCATCGTTCTCTGATCACAATTTTAGCGCTATTTTTCGCTTAAATGATGCCCATGAGGGTGGGTATGCAGGTTGTAATACTGAAAGGGTATGAAGAATCAAGATTAATTTCGACTTGAGTGGTTTTTAATCAGTGTAATAATAGTCTTATTTAAAACAGCTTTGATGGACATTCTCTCTCTCTCTCTCTCTCTCTCTCTCTCTCTCTCTCTCTCTCTCTCTCTCTCTCTCTCTACTAAATTACACGAGTTAGATCGAATTCCAGCAAAGTCGATTTTGTTTTCGATTTCAGTTCAACTTTGTTCCACTCTGACCAAATTCTCCTTTCAGTTCAATTAAATTGAAACGTTAAATTTTTTAAAAATTACACCTAATGGCTAGAAAAGTGGCCCAACTGGGCACTAAATAGTAGTTAGACCCAGTTGCAATTGCAATTCGACTTATTCAAAGTTCGACATTATTCCAGTAGTAGTATATGTGCACTTTGTGAGAATGGGTTGGAGTGTTAGTGTCAGTGCCAAGTGGGGGGAAAAGAGAAGAAAGGGGGAGAGGATGAGAGGAAAAGTGAAAAAGCAAACATTTTAATCTCTCAAAGGGGCGAGGAGGAGGATAAGATAAGAAAGTCAGGATGCTAATAAGAAAAAAATAAATAAAAATAAAAAATATGTGTGTAACGTCATACTAGGAACTTTAGCGCCACCATCTGTGGGCGGAACCTAAATACACACACACACACACACAACACACACACACACACACACAGTGAGGGCAATCTAACATACAGGTGCCATCCAGACCCAAATTTGCTTAAAATCAGTGAATACTTTACTTTGCTGAATCTAAAGCATTAAAAACAAAGTTATTCATCATATTTCCTATTTGATAAAAGAAATTAAACATTAGTTATTATGGCATCAACTCTGTGCATAAAGCTCCATTTGAGAACTTCCCCCTCGAGATCCACATGGTATTTTATGATTTACGATGATGTTCTCACTCCCTTTTATGAGATATATTTGAGGGTAAAGGGAGATCAACCTAATCTAAACCAAATGCAGGGAGGGTTGAGGCTGACCTCATTGGAGATTATGAATTATGTTTGAGGACGGTTTTGCTTTAGGAAACCCTACGGGGTTACGCCCCGCGCCTCACTGAGACAAATACAGTACCACACCCAAGAAAAAGATATATATATATACACATGTGTGTGTGTGTGTGTGTGTGTGTGTGTGTGTGGTTTCTACTCGCACCCCGTCTACCTAAAAAAATGCGGGCTGTTCAATAATGCCAAGCATTTTTATGTACCCATTAACACCGAACGTAAGTGCACCCACAAACAACCATCTTATTAAGACACCCACATAGGTATAACTTAAAGACGTAATACACCGATTAATGTATGAGGTAATCTATACACGATATACAGCGCATTAAGATCATTTTCTAAATATATATATATATATATATATATATATATATATATATATATATATATATATATATATTATATTATATTAAAGAATTAAAAGGATGATCAACGCCTGCGTCAAGATTATGCAAATTTAATATCAGACGTTTCTGAAGTTAAACTCTCATCATCAGTGGCTAAAAACAATAAAAAGTAAAAACACAATTTAAAACTAGTGAAAGTCTAATCAGACAGGTACATAATTAACTTAATTTTAAAGTACTTTCAATAGTACACGAGCAAGAATAAAATCACAATGACAACGCTATTCTGAGGTTCAAATAAGTTTAATAATTAATTAGACAAGATCGAACAAAACTAAAGCAGATTACAATATATATATATATATATATATATATATATATATATATATATGAACAATAGTAACTTACTATATTTAATTTGTAAGCAGCATTATAGTAATTCAACTTCGACTTTTGTGTATATATATATATATATATATATATATATATATACAGTGGTGTAGTGCTGTGGGAACGGCGTTCCCTTACTTTTTTGGTAGACGGAACGGCGTTCCCTCACTATTTCAAATAAATCCGAACTAACAAATCTCTAACGTCATGAAATTTTAATTCCCACCCCTAGAAGAAATATGAGAAAGAATCATTAACTGTTTCATTTCTTTTAGCTTCGACTGAGGCAATGCTAGCCTATAAAGATCTGATGAAACAGTCACCACGGCGTACCAGTTGTTAACTTTTTTTTAGTTAATCATTCCAGCTGTTAGCTATTTTTATTGATCGTACTGGATGTCATATATCTAATGACACTGGAAATACTGCATCTTCAACCTTGGAATATATTCTAATATCCAGTGCATATGACCTCAAAATATCCCTGAAATTGGTCAGATTTCAAAAGATTTCCTGGGGGGCTTACAGTGCCCCCGGACCCCCAGCTGTATGGGCTCGCCGCGCTCGCCATTGTCCCCTCGCATCTGAGTAACACTTTCAAAATGCGTTCCCTCACTTCTTTATTTAGCACTACACCACTGTGTATATATATATATATATATATATATATATATATATATATATAAGTACTTCAGAATTCTGTTTAATTTTGCAAAGTGGTTAGAACTGAGAAATTATTAAATTGATGGTTGTTACTTTCGCAATGTTCATGGAATGAGGGTTTGGCTGGTCTACTTAGTGGTAAAGAAGTGCGATTACTAATGCCAACGATGCTCATTGACACGTACCTTAAGTTGGCGGACGGAGCTGTCAACATATGTTGTAGCGTTACAACCACAATTGAAAGAGTAAACTAGGTTGGAGAGGAGAGCATCAGCCAACCTTTCCTTAAGTTTAAAGAAGGAGGTAATGCTACAATTATTATTATTGATAAATATAAATTTTTAATCAGTTTGTGGATAAAATTGGGCGAACAAGCGTTTTAGGTCTTTTTCGATCCTTTGACTTTAAGTAGTCATAAAAAGTCATCGATATATATATAAATATATATATATATATATAAATATATATATATGTATTTTGTCTTTTTGAACAGTGGGAACGGGGAGTTGGGGTTTAAAATGATGATTTAAATAGTTTCGAATATGTTTCATAATCAAGTCCTTTGGATAAGAATTGCATTTAAAATAATTATAATTAAAAAACACATCTCAGAATGAAAAGAAAAATAATCATAGCAAACCTTGAATGCGCTGTCAATAAGGGTTTTATTGGAATTAACTTTAAAGCCAAAAGGAATACCACTTAAAAAAATGTGTACGAGACCAACGAAAGTTTTCTTACGATATAGGAAAGTTTTAAAATTACATCAGTATACAAATAAAAAAAATATTTCTGTTGTTTCCTTGAAAATAGGTGGAATAATACAATTTGCGGGTGCTGATTCCAAATCTGTTATCAGTTTTTTCCTGTCATATCACATTTTCTCACAAAATCAATAATAGAACTTCCTGATTTTTTTTCGTATAATATAAATATAATATTTGATGAAACATTTATAAACAAATTAAAAACTGTCAACTTTACACCAAAACAACTTTATTTACTTAAATCTGAGTGAAAGAACAGTAATACAATAAAATTCACAGAAAGAATCATTTTATATTACTTTTCTTTGGCTATATACTCGTACATCATCAAATTTGGATGAATTTCCTCTTTTTAGATGGTTTTTTGAAATGTGGTTCGGAAATATCTCTCTTCAAACACCAACAGTAGTCAGCCATCATATTGACATTCCATCATCCTTGATATCTTTTTTCCATGTTTTTTTTGTCTTTGATGGAACCTTTCATTTTGCTCTTCACTAACCGCTCCAATGATCTCAGGGAAGTACTCCAAGTGGTTGTGAAGGAAATTCACTTTTACACTCATGATGCAACCAAATTTTTCTTAGCATTTCAACATGTGGCTAACAATTGTTCTATAGTCTTTGGCTTTATGGCTTCCTAGAAAATTCTTAACATTTTTTAATGATATTCAGAATTTGACATTGATTCAAGAAAGTTGTCATCTTTCATTAGTTTCCTTATTTGAGGACCATCAAAACACCCCAGCTTTTATTTTCTCTCCACTTAGAGAAAAGAATTGGTCAGAAATATATTTGAAACAGTTGCCATCTCTATCCAAAGCCTTTACAAATTGCTTCATTAGCCCCAGTTTAATGTGTAATGGGAGTAGCAACACTTTTGCAGGTGTCACAAGAGGTTCGTT
>JAJOZX010008982.1:92500-100000 GCA_023014485.1 Bathynomus jamesi
GCGCGTTCAATCCAAATACTTTTGATGATGCTTCAGTCACTAATTTTACCATTCTTTCTACTACTTGTGTATGACAAGGGAATTTCTCGAATGGAGGGGTACTCTTGTTTTCTATGAATTCTTCAATCTCATTTTCTGTCAGGTGTCTTGTCACAGGTGGTTCAGTGACAATGCATTTTTGCCAATTAATTAAATCAGTATAATCAGTAGCTTCAAATTGAATAACAGGTACTGTGAAACGCCTCACAACTTTTTCCTTGTTTGTTTGCCTTGCTTTCTTTATTCGCCTCCACGCTAATTCTCTTATGGCGCTGCGGTCATCATGAATCCTTGATGCTAGAATATTTTCTGGATTTGCAAAAAATGCATTTCTTTGTATGACAGGGTTTACAATATCCTTTACTTCGTCATTCAGTGTTCTTGTTAGTTCAATAGTTTTGAAAACATGTTTTGAGCCATTGACAAAAGACGTACTTTGCTTAATAGAAAACCACATTGGGATGTAGACCTTCATTATAAAAGAAGCAATGTTCATGAGATTCTCAGATGGACTTACAGTTGAAACGTATAGACGAAGCAAACGATTTGCTGTAGTCAGCCATCGTGAATGTGCCATTTTGCCTGGACTACGATGAGCAAGATCTGGAGAGCAATATCCCTTTGTTATGGCCTGATGAATATCAATTTATTTTTGGTCGGTGCTAAGATCTTCACAGTCTACAGTTGGTTCCTCAGCATCAATCCTTTCAAACTCGACAATAGGAAGACTCTCACAGTTCTCTAATTCCCTGCCAATAGGACCGGTGAATCCGCGGGGGCCAGATGTTTTTCCATCCAGCTTTGCAACTAAATGGCGTAATGGCAATTCATTGGCATGGAGCTGGCACACTAAATGTTGAACTGGCTTCTTCAGCTTCAATTCTATAAGCCTTATAACGCCTCCCTTTTTTCCAGTGTTGACTGCTGCACCATCGCATCCAATGGCAACAAGGTTTTCCAGGTTCATGTCATTATTTCCAATATACTCAAACATTCCTTTACATATTTCTTCAGCTGATCCAGAATTCACAGAATAATGGCCCAAATAATCTGAACCAGGTTCTCTCACTAAAGTGATATGTTCTTCTGTTACCTTCTTCTGATATACTTTGGACTCTTTTTTTCTTGGAAGAGTGTAGAATCTTTTCGACCATCAAAATAGATTCCTCTGATTGGGACCTGATTTTGATCTTTCATAATTTCTGATCTCTTCTTTTGTCTTTCTCTTCTGATTTTACTCCTATCCACTACTTCAGATGTATTGTCAATAGAAACTTCTCCAATATCTTGCAATACTGCACTAACAATGAATGCTGCAGCTCGATCTGAAACTGCAGTCCTGTCACAAGCAGTAGCCACTGAAGGTAGATTTGTAGTTTTCCTTTTCTTGAATAATTGTTCTTCAGGTTGTTCGAGCTTTCTCTTCGAGCTAACTGGCTCTGGAAATGTATCGTCTGATATTTCGCCAGATTCACTTTCACTATTTGATCGATGATGATAATTCAACATTTGTATCCTGCAATTTCTCCTGTGAAGATTCTTTGGTGAGCCTCACAGCTTCTTTTTGCTTTCTTAGCAACGTAGATGCTTTTTCTTTGAGAGTGTAATATCTACTCTATCAATAAACAGTTTCTTTCACTCCTTTGATCTAAGAGGAACGTCACTTCTTCCTTTGGAACCGTTTTTTCTTTGGGACAAGAACATTGTGTTAGTACTTTGCACTTGCATGCTGCAATGTCAAAAAGTTTCGTGTGTGCTTCTTTTTGAACATATCAATCTTTGCTTTGTAAGCTTCAGAATTTTTTCTGCTTTGGTATGGCTTCATAATGACACGATACTTTTCGTGGTAGCTTCTGAACATTGTTTCAATTCGCCTGTCTGACAGAATTGGGACGGAAGCACTTTCCCAAATTGTTTTCAATTTATCAACAACTTGTTCTAATATTTGAGATATTGAAGGATCTTTATTAGTATTCTGTTTCAAATCGTTTCTTACAAACAAGTAATATTTAAAAACTCCTTCGTATGTAGGAAGATTCCTGTGCCACAAATCTTCCCCCATACCAAACATGGGGCACTCAGTTGAGGCCCTGGTTGATTTTGCACAAACTCGAGACATTTGAAAGTATACAAATCTGAAAAAGAAAGAGCTAATATCAATTATACGTCAATTTCAGTTAATAGTACATGGCAAACTTAGGGCAACACAATACAGAAATGCAAAATATATAAGAAAATATAGTTTAGACTATCTGAGTAACGCCAACAACAGAACACCCACCTGCTACGAGAGCGACAGCTACACTGAACCGAGGTACTCACGTGACAGCTGAGTGAGCTGACTATAGAAAACTGTTTTTAGAGAATAGAAACTTTTTTTAAAGGTTGACTGAGCTATTTTTATACAAGTGTGAATAAATTCTTGTCTATTGTGCATCGTGGACTCTTCTGTAATTATTGGTTAAAATCGGCTTTTTTCAATTTTTTTCAATATTGAAGGTCATTGTGGCACCTGAAGATATTAATGTTATGATTTTAAATTTATACCAGCTTATTTCCTCACTACTCCACACATTTTCCACACTAGCCAATTTGAAAATTCGAAAAATGAGTTTTTCACTCCGCCCTAATATATATATATTATATATATATATGTGTGTTATAATGTTTCAGACCAACAAAGACCCTAGGATCCACTCATGGCTGGTTTACCTAATTGTGTTTGTAATTGTGTATTGCGCATGTCCTCCGTAGTGGCGGACGGGACCTACAATTTTACGTGGATTCCGAACCACAAAAACTTTAATTTTACTACCTTACACTATACCCAATCTATCAACATATACGTCTAATCGTTTTTTAAACATGTTTATAGACGTGCTACTAATTACTTCTACCGGCAAACCATTCCAGCCATTTACTATTTTATGCGTAAAAATGTTTTTCGCAATTGCTGTCTCGAACCTTCTACTTGTCAACTTACACCCGTTATTTCTAGTCCTATTACATTGAGATATTTCGGAAAAACTATCTCTATCTACTTATCGAACCTATTCATAATTTTGAAAACCTGGATTGGATCACCCCTTAGCCTCCTAGTCTCGAGCGTAGTCAATTTTAACTCCTTAAGCCTATCCTCGTACGTACGACTTCGACCTAAGCGACGGAATCATCTTAGTTGCTCGTCTTTGAACTCTCGATTTTATCTATATCTTTGCGCATATGCGGATTCCCAAATTGGATCGCGTACTCCAAATGGGGCCTAACTAATGATTTATGAAGAGGAACAATAATATCGCACGATTTGTACTCAAAATTCCTAGCTATAAAACCTAGCACCTTGTTCGCCTTATCGACCGCTGCTGTACTTTGTTTCGTCACTTTTAAATCACCAGTGACTATATATATATATATATATATACAAGCCGGCAACAGCAAGATGGAATCTTCACCGAAATTTGATTATATACTGATGTGTTCGTCTCTCTAAATGGAGATTTTCCATTTTCATAATACCCATCTATGGTATATACCCATTTTCAAATGAAAGTGCCCGGTTTTTTTTTTTTCAAATTTTTTTTTTTATTTCTATTTTGGGTCGGTTTTAAATTGGTTTTAATGAGTTTTGCTCTTCATCGTAAGTAGTATATTATGGTAATGTAAGATGAAAAAAGTAATTGTTATTGACTAAGTTAAGGTCGATGGGAAGATAAAGGACTTCTTTTGTCTGCAAATCATATAGATACTGTGTTATATATATATATACATATATATATATATATATATATATATACACTGTTTATTGGTATCACCCTAAACAAAGACATACTTGTTCGTATATGATTATATATATATACATACGCATATATGAAAGAATCCTTATATCTTCTCGACTGACATACTGCCATTCAGTACTCACAACCCAACTGAGGGTATAATAGAGAAAAATTATACCCATACCCATACCCACAATTAACATAAACTAAAAACAATACTTAATTACACAGATAGATAATTATGTTAATAAATAACAGAAACAGTTTCCTTATAAGATTTGTATCACCATTGCTTCTATTAAGATAAACAATAATACCATTTTCCTTTGTATAGAATCGAAAGATGACCTCCTCCATATTAGGATGTGCAATTAGTTGCGTCTCTACGTGAGCGAAATTAAAGGCTATTTCGCCTATTAAAGGAATACTTCTCTTATTAATTGGTCAGTAAGACATATATATATATATATATATATATATATATATATATATATATATATAGGCTACTTTCGTGAAATGATTTTCATATATATATATATATATATATATATATATATATATATATATACACTGTATATGGGGAAATACCGAGCATCTTGAAAAGAGCAAACATTGTCCCTATATATAAGGGAGGGAACAGATCTTAAGCAAAGAACTATAGACCAGTGTCATTGACGTCCCACCTCACCAAAGTATTTGAGAGAATAGTTAGAGAGAAAATTTACGATTTCTTGGAGACACTGGAAAGATTCAACGAAAATCAGCATGGATTCCGATCAGGTAGGTCATGCCTATCGCAACTAATAGAGCACTACAACAATATACTAGATGCACTGGAAGGCAATGACAACTACGATGTCATATATACGGATTTTGCTAAAGCTTTCGACAAATGTGATCATGGTATAATAACATAAAATGAAACGTGGGAAAAGGGATCTACAACTTCGTCAGACAACGTCTGCAGGTCGTCAAAATTCAAGGTATATCATCATCAGAAGCGGAAGTACGCAACTCAGTACCACAAGGTATAGTACTCGCCCCACTCCTGTTCATTAATTATCATGCTAATAGATATAGACAGCGGAGTAAACAGCAACAGTAGAGTAACATCCTTTGCAGAGGATACAAAGATCACCAGAAAAATCAGCGATGTAAATGAAGTGGAGGCCTTGCAGAGGGACACGAACAAAATATACAAATGGTCAGAAGACAACAAAATGACATTTAACACCGAGAAATTTCAACTCTTGAGATATGGTAGAAATGAGGAACTTAAACAAGCTGCATAGATAGACAGGAAATTCAGAGAAGCACGAAAGCGATCGATCTAGGGGTAATAATGACCGATGATGCTAAATTCGAAACATAAAATCAGATAGCTATAAATAAAGCAAAAAGAGTCGCGGGACAAGTACTAAGAACGTTCAAAAGAAGGAACAGGACAGAAATGATTCCCCTGCAAAAGACACTGATTATACCAAAACTTTAATACTGCTCAGTCTTGACGTGCCCATATAAAAAGGAAGAAACTAATAGACTAGAAGAAACTCAGAGACATTTCATAGCAAAGATTGATGGTTGCAAAGCGCTCAACTACTGGGAAAGACTACGTAAACTAAATCTGTACTCCCTGGAAAGAAGAAGAGAGAGGTACAACATAATCTACATATGGAAAATGATCGAAAAACTGTACCAAACCTCAAACTAAACCCAATTACCATTCAAACAACACTGGAAAATACGAAAGGCAGGATGTGTAGTGTTCTCAAATTAAAGGCCCGACAAGGGACCTCTTCAACACTGAAGGAAAATAGCTTGGCTGTCAGGGGGCCAAGACTTTTTAACCAGCTTCCAAAGGACCTCAGAAACGTTACAGAGGTCAAAGTTGAAGTTTTCAAGAGAAGACTAGATGCCTGGCTGAGGACGGTACCAGATGAGCCGGGTGTACCTGGCTATGTACGGTGGAGAGCGCAAGAAAGCAACTCGCTCCTCCACCAAGCCAGACCTAGAGGCGGGGCCACCAGCTTGACCTTTGTGTGAAGAGAGACTATCACACGGAACAGCAACGAGGTTAACGATATATATATCCTGTGTTTGTATATATATATATATATATATGTATGGGAGAGTGGGGATAGATTTAACAAGGGGTAAACTGTAATGGTGGCACTATCGAATAACAAATGGCCTATGGCACCAGTGTAAGTTTTTTCAACTATATTAGCTGCATTTCAGTATAGCAACAACGACAGAAGTTGCAACAAATGCATTTTTTTAACTCTTCACTGGTGTTGTCAATGTTTCATTGTTGTATATTTATTTCTACCTCGTGTGTAACATGTTTGAGCTCAAATATTTCAGCATAGAATTTTACATCCGGCTTTTAGTGATGTAATGCTTAATTAGTATTACGATCCTAAAGAAAATTAAACGCCATTTTATCAAAAACTTACAAAGAAAGATGATGAGGCAAATTATAACAGGTCTGAGAAGGTAAATTGGAACAGTGTTAAGTGTCTTTTTTTTTGTGAGATATAATACACTTGGCTCAAATCTAGTGAAAAATGGGTTTGATGCGGATTAACATGTATGGGGTTGGTCGGGGTGTTTCACGCACTTTTGGTACACAAACGTGGGTTTTTTTTTTTTTTTTTTTTTTGTTTTGTCGAAACTGCGACTCAGAAACTGATCAAGGTTGATGTTTAAATTGTTTTAATATTTCTGTTTATTATTAAGGAGATAATTATCTGTAAATTTTACTGCCCAAATAACGCTAAAAGAAGATATATGAAAACTATTTATGTTTCTGTCAACTTATCCCTAACGTAACAACTAGTTCCACCCACTGTTACACCCTTCCCCACAGGTGGGGATAATATGTAACACGTTACCAACATTTTTCAAAAGTAAATATATCTATAACGTAGCGCAGCAATAAAGGCTTTTATTTTGTGGAAAGGAAAGTCGAAGTTCAAAATAACAGCTGGCAAAATACCAAGAATCTTGATCGATTTTATAATAGTAAAGCGTGGCTTAAACTACAAATTGTTGCATTTATACCATCTCTCTCTCTCTCTCTCTCTCTCTCTCTATATATATATATATATATATATATATAATATTAAAGGAAAATTTTTATATATTTATATATCTGCAGATATGGTAATTCCCCTAAAAACTTGAGCCAGAAATGCGTATATATATATATATATATATATATATATATATATATAATATATATATATATATATATAATATATATATTATATATATATATATATATATATATATACATATACTGTAATATATATAATTTGATGGAAAATCGAATACTCACTTAAAAGTATAATAAATGTGACGCCTTGTGTCATATTTTTAGTTTTATAATATATTATTAATAAAGAAAAAGTTTAATTTCTGTAATTTTAAATAACAAATTTTGTCTCTCTTCAAATTGCAAATTTCGTCTCGGTTTAAATATCTCCTTTTCCCTAATCTGATTTGTAAAGGATATATATAAATATGTGTGTGTGTGGTGTGTGTGTGTGTGTGTGTGCAATAAATATAAGATAATACTTCCCTTTCAAGGAAATGTACTGATTTTTCAAAGTTACAGTTCGCAATAGGGAACTGTTATTGTCTGTGCATTTACCATAAAGACACACACACACACACACACACA
>JAJOZX010008982.1:105000-115000 GCA_023014485.1 Bathynomus jamesi
AGTCACTCGCAAAATTATTTTAATACTTTGTTTGTCCATATTTTGCTTGAATGACTTCAGTTATTCGTTTTGGGTATTTCTCTACGAGGTTTCGACATCTCTCAGTAGAAATTTTAGCTCATTCTTCGTGAGAAAACTGTTGTAATTCATTCAGATTCGAAGGGTTTCTCTTGCGGACAGATTTTTTTCGAATCATACCATAAATTCTTGGTTAAATTGAGATCTGGGCTTTTTCTGGGTCACTCAAGAAGCTTGTAATTCTTTTGTTGAAGTTATTTCATGGTGTTCTTACTTTTATGTTTTGGATCATTATCTTGTTGCAGTACCCAATTGCGATCCATTCACAACTCCCAACTCCCGAAATGAAGGCAATACATTTTCTTCTAAAATTTCTTAATATTTCTTCGAATTTAAGACTCCATTGATGATAACAAGCTTTCCTGAACCAGAAACACTAAACCATCCCCAAAGAGCAAACTACCACCATCATGTTTAACCGTACGAAGGTACAAAGGAGGATTTTCGCTAATCATACCGTTGCTCGTTGTTCCCGAATAATTCAAGTTTGGTCTCGTCTGTCCAGAGAACTTTCTTCCACAATGCAAATCCATCATTTTGATGATCCTTGGCGCACTTTAACGAGCTTCTTTGTGCGCTTTTCGTAGTAGAGGTTTTCTTCGTGCAATTCTTCCATGCAGACCATTTTTTCTCAATGTACGACGTACAATAGAGGGATGGACATCGATCTTAGGCAGTCTTAATGTTCGGTATATGTAACCTGCAGTCACTCGTGGATTCGTAGCAGCTATTTTTTCAACCCGTCTAACTGTATGTTCCGAAATCTTGCAAGATCGTCCACACCTTGGTAGAATTTTGATTGTTCCAAAGCCTTTCTATCTCTTTATAACTAAGCAACTGTCGTAAATAGAATTCGAAGTTCTTCTCCTATCTTCGTATATTCACTCGTGTGCAGCAATAACAGATCTCTTAAGATCTGTAGACAGCTATTTATCACGACGACCCATTGTTTACTATTGGTTTGTACAGTCATCCGTCTTCAATGAAGATTCACAGAGAAAATTCTAGAATTCAAAATTGCCAACAGTCTCTAATCAATAAACAGCCAACTACTGACAAAATTTTTTTAATTCTTCAAGCCTAAGGTGGACACACAAAGGAGTAAATAATTTTGCAAGTAAATGTACGAAAATTTTTGCATTTTAACTTTTTTCTATTTTCCT
Source organism: Bathynomus jamesi (assembly GCA_023014485.1). Taxonomy (NCBI): domain Eukaryota; kingdom Metazoa; phylum Arthropoda; class Malacostraca; order Isopoda; family Cirolanidae; genus Bathynomus; species Bathynomus jamesi. Next base: position 106,242 of record JAJOZX010008982.1, read on the forward strand.
CAAATTCTTTGATGTTTTGCATTATATGTTGGAGTTAAACTAATTTTCTTATTCGTTAACTTTATCCAAAGGAACAGTAAACTTTTCATAACTAATCTATGCATGGTATAAAAGATAAGGGCGAATTGAAGTCAAATATTTCTCTGTATGAACACTTATGAGCGTCATAAGGATAGTGCGTACACAAGATTGCCCGTGGTTAACCAGGGGTTTAAATATTATATCATATATACGCAGTGACAGGCAAACCCATACAGTGCCTATATCTGAAAATGCTATTCAGACACTATACATATATAGAGTATTTGCACAATATGACATAAATAAATTATATGCGGCCATATAATATAAATCTACTGTACATTGTAAGTATATATATATATATTATATTATATATATATAATATATATATATAAAATACAAACACAAATATGTGTTCCGACACACGCGCACACACACACAACACACACACATATATATATATATATATACACACACAATATATATACACACAACTCTCTCCCACCAGGGTATCCCCCACCCCTCGAGTAGGTGAGGGCGCTAGCTATGCCATTACGATGAGCTGAAAGTTAACACAACTTGTCATTTTCACGTCCAGAGGCATTTTACGTGTTAACCCTCCAACACCAACATTTCATCCAAACTATCTGGTGCAAGACTAAGGGTCTCATAAATGGAGTATCATGCATGAACACGCAAGATTTTTCATGATGAATGCGGGAGGGTTAATACGTAAAATGCCTCTGGACGCGAAAATGTTATGCGTTTCTTCGGTTGTTTAAATATATGACTCAAGAGGTGGTAGTGGGTTCGAACGCTGATGGAGGCGATTTTTTTTTTTTTATATCATCATGAAAAAAATCGTGCGTGTTCATGCATGATATATTTTTACATATATATGAGGGCATCGATGAATAATATAATATATATATATATATATATATATATATATATATATATATATATATGGTGTGTGTGTATCTTAATCCATATATAAATATTTATATCATAATGTATATCTTGTATGTCTGGATGCGATTATACTTGAAAGGAACATGACATAGATAAGTTAGTACTATATTTAATACAATAAAAACACTTTGAAATTTTCAGAAAGACATTACACACACACACACACACACACACACACACACACACACACACACACACTTTTTAGGAGGCTTTGTTTGCCATTCCAAATGCAGTAATTGTTAGGTATGTATATATATATATATATATATATATACACAGGGTGGCGCAAAAAATTAGGAGTCAAAGGAGCCAGAGGGAATGGATCTTTTCCGTTGTGTAGCCGCCATTATTTTTAAGTAAATATTTCTCTTTAGTTAAAAAAAATAAAAATTATGATTTATATTTATAATTTTTTAGATAAAATATTAATAATTTTGACCCTTTGACTACTAGTTTTTGTGCCACCCTGTATATATATATATATATATATATATATATATATATATATATATATATATATATATATATATATATATATTCAATTTTTAGTCACTATTAATAAAGAAATCATTTTCACTAATTTTGTTTGATAACCATATATATATATATATATATATATATATATATAGAGAGAGAGAGAGAGAGAGAGAGAGAGAGAGAGATAGATAAATGTTCTCTTTATCAATGGAAGGGAATATTTAATACAAAAAAAACAGATTCCAACTTGTGTGGCCAACATTTGATGTGCTGAACATTTTGGAAATCATTCAGAAGGAATCAGTGATACATTATTTTGAGATGCTTTACTTGAATTTCTTGTAAATAAAACAAAATAAAGCTGACATTTGAATAAAAACTGAAAAATTAGTTTGTGAACTGACTGCAGATTCTGATCTTAATCATTTTATTATTATTATTATTATTATTATTATTATTATTATTATTTTCTTAATGGTGTTTCGTTTATATTAAGAGGGACTTATTTGAGTATAAATGTACATACTCACCTTGAGGAAATGTTCGTATGGTTATTCAGAGTGAGTAACCTCGCAAGACATACTATTTTCTACTTTGGTGGGCATCGATCAAACTTCAGTAACATGATAAATGAATACTGGGGTACTAAGAAGGTGGGTACTTGCCATGTATTAATTCATATATATATATATATATATATATATATATATATATATATATGCACTACTTTTACAGCTTCCTACGACAGTCAATATTTTAGTAATTAGGAATTAAACAGGGTGAACTATAAAATAAAGCTCACCGGCGAAGTTTATTCATACATTTTGTTCATTTCTGTAATTCTCAACTTTATGGACACCCTGTACAGGGGCGGAGTAGCAAAAATGGTCTTATTTTAACAGGCAAAATTATATACAATTTTATTAGGAAGCTGGCAAGTACATAAGTTCACCTGACCTAACTTAACTTTACCGAAACTATTACAGATCCCGACCCCTTTCTAAAGTAATGGATCCAAGGTATAATTAATAGATCTATGCCTGATATATATATATATATAATATATATAATATACGAGGCTATTATCTATAAGGGAAGATACATATAACGTACTGGTATCATGCATATATATAATTATGTATCGAAATGAGAATCTGATGTTAGGTGTTTCACTTACCTGTTTGGAAAGAGAAGTGAGAGCAAAGGTGAGAGTGATTAGATTTCTCTCACAGATACCAATTAAGTTCCAAGAATTTGATTTCAACCGAAAAATTAAATTCAAATGTATGTGTATATATATATATATATATATATATATATATATATATATACAGTATATATAATCCTTTATCTTCTATCTTTTTGAAGTTTTAAAATCTTTTTACATTTTTTTCTTTTTTTTTTCTTTTAAATAAAAATAAGTAAAAAATATTAAATTTTTTAACACGGAGGATAAAATTTAATTTTTGGTGTATATTTAAAAAAATATTTAAAAAAAAACCCTTGTTTTCAAACATCATAATTATATTATATATATATATATATATTATATATATATATTATATAATATATATATATATATATATATATACACACACTTGTGTACAGTTAATTTTTGTTTCTTTAATTTTTGACAATTTCCAAACTCACGACTTGTCTTTTAATTTTCTTTCAATTAATTTTGCACAAGATTTATTCATTCTCTCTCTCTCTCTCTCTCTCTCTCTCTCTCTCTCTCTCTCTCTCTCTCTCTTTCAAAATGTTGCTTCATCCTATGAATTTTTAAGATACATACCTTTAAGTTGGTGCGTTTCTTTCGAATTAGTTACGCTCCAAATGTACCATATTACTTTTTCCAATTTGTGATTTGGAGTAGAGTATGTAATATTTTTTTGAATTTGGAAATTCAGAAAATTTTTTTTTTACTCGGTTTAACCTTATACCCTATAAATTTTTTTTTATGTGATGTACGCTTTTGAAATTTCAATGTTTAAAGCGTGTATTAATGTCCTATTTATTCTGAAAGTTTGAGGAACATGGAAGGTCTTCTTATTTTTATATTTTACTTTTTTTTATCACCATCTGCTATTTTCACATTTTCGATTTTGGAAAAAATTAAACATGGTTTCAATTGTCTGTAAAAACATTTCCAACCATTAGATTTTGGTGAAAAATTTTATATTACAAGTTGATTATATTTACCAGTTTTTAAGCAAGTTTGAAGAAACTCTTACGAATAGATTTTGTTTTACGACTCTTCAAAGTGGAAGGGCCAAAAGTACGAGTATGAGTCCTGGAGACTTCAAAAAAATTAAAAATTTCAACCCCCATAAAATATTTTCTCTGTAATTAATCACGTTTTAATTTTAAAAAAGTACTATTATATATTATAGGTGAAAGCAATGCCGTAAGTGTAGGAGTAAATTTACAAAACGTTTTCAATCTAATGGTATTTGAACTTCATGGTTCAAAAATAGGGTTCCCAATTCCCATAACGCAAATATACACAATCTTTTTTTTGTTTTTCTTCATTTCTCAAAAATTCACATACAAAAATTTGATGTTTTTTACAAAACGTTTCGAATAAAATTAACCAAAACGCGCATAATTTTAGGAAAATTTTGAACTTTGAAAAATATAGTGCCAAAAACTCCTAAAAAATTATATCGACCTGTATATATAGATATTTTTTTCAGGGGGGGAGGGTTACAAGTATGTCCAAAATAACCACATTTTTAAAATCTCTGAGAATTTTTGCATTAGGAAATAAAAAATTCGAAGCAACTAGGTTTCATAAATTAAAAAAACAACACGTGTATCTCCCCTTAAAGGGTATTTTATGAAATAAAAGACACCAGACTGGACTTCACAATCTCTCTCTCTCTCTCTCTCTCTCTCTCTCCCTTTCTCTCTCCCTTTCTCTCTCTCTCACACACTACATCATCAATAACACAGCTTTATTCTTAAAAAGATAAGAACTTAGTCTTAATTTAGGGAAGACTCCTCACGTTGCACTTGGAAATATGAATCAGAAAGACCATACTTTCACCTTTTCACGTTTGTGTAAGAATCTTCTCATATGAAAATGCATTTGGTGTAGGAGAGAGTTGTATTCAATTTTAGTTCTGCTTCATAATCACAAGAACTTAAAAATGTTAATTCATATTACGCCCATTATGAATTTATGTATAGGATATAGGATTATAGGAGTCAAAATACCTAAATATTATTATTATTATTAATATTATTATTATTATTATTATTAGCACATTCATCTTACTGAAAGCAGCCATCTTGACAAGCAATTACCAAATTTAAAAATAGTTTTTTTAATCTTAGATAAATCAATCCAGTCTGCAGAAAAAAGTCTTTTTTGCTGATAGGGTCTCTTCCCGGCCTACAATTTCCTAATTTATTAAAAAAAAAGTGTTATATAATATCTAGGTTTATATTTAAATTCTAAACCATATATATATATATATATATACACAAAGAGAGTGATTTTTTTTATTCGAGAACCCTTAATAATAGTTTTCAGGATTTCAGGGTTCTCGAATAAAAAAATCACCCTTTCTGTCTTTATGGTTAGAAAGGGTGATATATATATATATATATATATATATATATATATATATATATATATATATATATATATATATCGTTTTGCGTGCTCGGTAAAAGCAGGGTATTAACATACCCCGTAACATAACATAACATCATGAAATATACCCATATATACACCCGCGAATTTATATATATATATATATATATATATATATATATATATATATATATATATTTATATTGAATTAAAGTGCAATTTCCTCACAGTTGTAACCTCAGTTTTTACCTGTATTTAGAATTTTCTAATTTCGGCGCCAGGTTTGTATTTTGATGTAAAAATTGATATACACTTCGCTCACAGCCTTGATTTTTCCACGCCCCAACCCGAGTTAGTTAGCGCTTTACCTGGCTTAAATTATACAGGTGCGATTTTTTGATATCAGGTGACTTGTGCACTCTTTCTTTTGTGTTTTCTAATTGTATATATTATCATTAAATTGATATTTATCGTATAGATCAAGTTTTTCTTATTAAATTTAAGTCATAGGCACTTTAGGCATTGTATTACATATATATATATATATATATATATATATATATTATGTTATATTTTGCACAGCGAATTAACACGCCCGAAATAATAAAGGAATTTAATTAATTAATAATAATTAAAAATCTCAGAGAATTTTCGTTAGAATTCACCACCACACACACACACACACACACACACATATATATATTATATATATATATATACACACCATATTCTATTAATCCCTTTATATCGACAGATTTCGTTATAAGTAACCTTATCTGTCCAAACGTTATATGAAAAATATAATAATAAGCTTATATACTCTATATAATAAAAGGGGAAAATAAAACTATTACCAAATATAAATTTCTGCGCATGCGTATATACACGTCATGGTCATGATATGAGAAAGGAAAACAACAATTCTTTTTCCATTGAAATTAATAAATGATAAATGACAACTGACGATATAAACCTATTATTTATTATGAGGTCAAACTATTATTAGTTATTTTGATATCTTTGCAGCAAATTGTGTTACTCAGTATATATATATATATACATATACTCTGTGTGTGTGTGTGTGTGTGTGTGTGTGTGTGTGTGTGTATATATATATACTGTGTGTGTGTGTGTGTGTGTGTGTATACAGTATATATATATATATGGTTGTGTGTGTGTTGTGGTGTGTGTGTGTGTGTGTGTGTGTGTGATAATCACTTTTTATGTTTAGAAAAGGATGTTTGTTGTACTACTATTAGATCACGTAGATATTTCTCTAATATAACTTTCTGAGAATACACGTAGGTTGTAATTTGCGATGGCACTTTTAGAGCAGACCAAAGATTTATGGCACTCCTCGCAGATAAATAAAGAAATCATCACAGATTTTTTGAAAATGATATCAAATTTATCTGATCTTGTTGCACTAAGTCTTACAAAATGGTTCTATGAAGTGGCTGTTTTAAGATTTTTCAATGAATATAATATTAAGTTTTAGTATTTTTTGAAAGGTGTTAAAATGTTTTTTTTTGGTGTGTGTGTGTGTGTGTGTGTGTGTGCGTGTGTGTGCGTGTGTGTGTGTGTGTGTGTGTGTGTGAACTAAATACATAATTTATACTATAAGCGTTTTTATTCTTAGGTTATATATATATATATATATATATATATATATATATATATATATAGTGATGGGGGTTTTAACCTCCTTCGCAACATCTAAGGTCATATGACGCAGGGGATCTACAGTTTTACGTAGGATTCGGACTATAGGTCGTTACATAATCTAGATGCAGAGGGCGGTCTCTCATTCAACTATTCTCCAGACTCAATGTCGCTTAAGTTCGCTGATCGACGGGAAGTAGTGTTACGACACTGGCCATGCCGTAGCAGCCCTTATTCTTAGACCAAACTGAGAGAACGTTAATACGGGAGCTGAATTTAAACCTGCAGAACAAACGAGGTTCCGTCCGTTCGTCGGTGAGCCACGTCTCGTCCGCGTTTCTTACCACTGCACCATCCAAATCTCCGTATTAAAATCAAACTAAAGTTACTTTAGTTCTCTAAAATAATGAGTGGGTATTGCTTCATTAAGAGATCCTTAATTTCCTTTATACATCATCATGAAACTAAACAAAAGCGTAATTATTACAGTGGTGTAAGGCAGTAGTTCTCAACCTTGTTGTATGGTTACCCAAAACCAATTCTAATCCAGCTCCATTATCCCAATCACTAGATATTATTTTTTTTAATAACTTTTGGATTATCACAATATTATTTTCTATAATTTCTGGATCGCGTGTCATTGCCCCACAAAATAGTTGTCATTATCCCAGTTGGGAAATTTACCCCTAGGTTGAGAACCACTGGTTTAAGGGTAAACTGTAAAGAAAAATTGTTCCATACAGAACACTGTTTCAAAAAATTAACTGTTCTGTTTGAACCGATTTTGGAAGCATTTTTATGTAAAACGAAATGTCCATTTTTCTTTCCTGGACCGATTTTGAATCGATTATATTTTTATTGCCGATATAAATGGTTCAAAATCGGTCCAGAAAGGAAAGTTGTTTCAACGGCTTATATGATGGACCATTCGTTTTATCAAGAAGTCGTTCCATAAAATCGGCTCAGCAAATTGAACAATATAATTTTTAATATCAGTGATCCACATTGAACAACTTACTGTAATTTTACAGTGTCTGGTGCAAGAAAATAAGACATGCTTTTTGTGCGCAGTCACACACAAATAAAAAATTTGGCTACAACAGCCAGATATATGGTCAACTATTTGCCACCTAATCACACATGGTTAGTCCTAGCACGCTATAAGTGCATTAAATAGATGATAAGTTTGTTCCTTCAAATATAAACATGGTCGGTGGAATTATCGCTTGGTTGAATTAACAAACACACTTATTAACAAATGGTAAACAATTTATTTGGTTGTTGTAACAAAAAAAAAATCAGCAAGTGTGTTGTTAACTATTATAAATTTATTGCAAATTCTACTTCTTAAACGAAATGAATATTTACATTTTGTTTTGGAGCAAATCTGGCATTTTGACAGTATCGTCTGAGCTTTCAAAGATATCCCTATCTTTACCTAACAGTATATAGGCTACAATATATACAGTAGTATATAGGCTACAGTAATGTTTTGTTCAATTTCATTCGTCATTATTTATTTGCGTGTATAAAGCAAAATTACAATCAAAATAATCCATTTCTTATCCAAAAATTTAACATATGACGTCATAAATGTTAAAAATTTATGTAGCAGTAAAAGATAAATAATTGGAATTCAGGTGCGTTTCTTAACCTAGGTGAACATTTCAACAACGAGAATACAATCAACTAACTGTCCAGTATAACATTGTTTCAGTTTAACCGACCCATCATGCGGGGCTAACCAACTGCAGATCAGGGCTTGGCAGCCCGTGGGCCACATCTGGCCCGCAAGCCAGTGGGCAAAACAACGAAATAAGGACTTAGAAATTTGAAATCATGAAAAAATTAAACTTTCATTTATTTTTTAAATATACATTTTTTGCATTAACTTTACGAGTAAAATATATATATATATATATATATATATATATATATATATATATATATATATATATATATACAGTATATATATATAATTAAACCTCTTAATAGATCGGCACTACTGATTTATTGAACAACTTTG
>JAJOZX010008982.1:122500-135000 GCA_023014485.1 Bathynomus jamesi
AGACATGTAACACGCGCACACACACACACACACACACACACACATACACACACACACACACACACACACACACACACACACATATATATATATATATATATAATTATATATATATATATATATATATATATATATAATTACTGATCTGGTGTTAATATTTTAATGGAACTTGTAAAAAGGTATACATATGTTAATGGCATTACTTGTCTAATTTGTATGGGAAGAAAGTGTTAGACCAGCACCCGTAGCTCAGCTGGTAACACCGTTTCCCTATTAAGTGAAGACACTGAGGTCGGGGGTTCGAACTCCGATGATACTGGTAATAGTAATAATAATAATAATCCTGCAGAAGTTACAACAATGGACCGTATTAGTTGGCCTGGGCGCTGTGCCAGTTTCTGGCACTCCTGAATGATTATTATTGTTAATAACTGATTAGTTTACTTAATTATATATTTATAGTGCCATTTTTAGCAAATTATTTATTATTGATATTATATACTGCAAATAGGAAAGTTTGTACAAAGCCTTCGAGTCAATGTACCTAAATGGCCTATTGTGTAATTAACGTTTGGGTAATAAACAGTTCCTAACATTGATAATTTAGATCCTTTTTTTATTTTGGAGGGTGGTGTGGGGGGGATTTAAGTTCCCGGTTAATTTCTAAGCGGTCCCCAGTTTTGGGAACCTAATTCTCAGAGGAAACTTTGCTCAGCCTATTTTGAAATGTAATATGGAGCCAAATCGTTTAAAAGTGTATTTTATACAGTTGTTTGTTGAACTTAAATGCAGTACTGTAAACTAAATAGATAATTCTGATAAGTAATTAAGCATAAAAGTGACATTTGTACAAAAATATTAAAGAAAAAGTAAAGCGAAAGGAAAATGCAAAAAAGTAAAAAAAAAGTTAAAAAAAAGTTTAAAAAAAAGTAAAATCCAAAAAAGGTAAAAAAAAAGTAAGGCTTATTTCTTACCTCATGTTATTTCTATTCTCATTCACACTCCGAAAATGAGAATACTCGAGATGGAATTTCTCTATATTGGAAAAGAGTTTCCTGATCTGGGAAAAGGTATGAAATAGAGAGGACTGTAACACAAGCTGGAAATCCTACAATTTGAAATAGAATGGATCTATTTGAGAATTTGAGATTCCTACTTTCGGATTTCTCATTCTTGGACAACGACTGAAATGAGAATGATCGAAATTGGGAAGAAAACGAAAAGAAAGTAGGTATGGAAATTTATAGGATCATTTAAAAAAAAGAGAGAAAAGTACCCGGGCTCAGACGGGAAAAAAACAAAAACTATGTTTGAACTTTCAAATGAGCGTTTATCTCACGTTGGCGCAGAGATGAGAATCGCTTAAAAGTAAAACTAGAAAAATAAATACTTTTAGAACGAATTACAAATGCCATTAAATTTTTGCTTTAGGCACACTGACGCCATTATAGAAACTAAAACAAAAATTTTATAAAAAAAAAAAAATTAAACCCGAAAATAAAAAAATAAAAAAATAAATAAATAAAAACAAAAAATAAATAAATAAAAACAGAAAAAATTTTAATTTCTCATTTTTGGAATTTAATTTTTAATAATAATAATTTGCGAGTAAAATTTTAAAAGACAAAATTAAAAATCCTTCACAATTCCCTTCCCCGAAAACTTAAAAATGCAAAAATTAAAAATCTAATCGGATTTCTTATTTCTTTAATTCTTATAAGATTAAAATTAAACAATCACAACAAACAACAAATCTGATAAAAATGAATTAGCATAACCCTCATTTGTGGAACTAATCTTTTACGCCTATAAAGAGATGTGTGTATATATATATATATATATATACATTATACATTCACAGATACCTATTATATATATATATATATATATATATATATATATATATATACACGATGCAACCCACAAGGAAAAAGGAAAATGATTCCAAGCTCTTTCGTGTATTTAGAAGTACACTTCGTCAGGGAATCATTCCCTGACGAGGTGTACTTCTGAATACACGAAAGGGCTTGGAATCATTTTTCTTTTTCCTTGTGGGTTTGCATCATTCATTCATTTCACGTGTTTAATTGTGAAATTCATCACATATATACAGGGTGGGTAAAAAAAGTGACACCTTAGAGGTAAACTGTCATATTAAAAAAAGTAAGGGGACTAGAGCTTCCAAACTTCATAGATGCTTACCTTAGCATGTTGTTCGTCTTAATTGAGAAGTTGCTCGTTGTGTCCCCTTTCCTGCTCAACGCAGGCCTCCAAATGTGGACGCCGCTGATCAATACACCTGTTTACATATCGTTACGACACCTTCTCCCAGCCGAGCAGAATTCTTTCGCGTAGTTCATCTGTCTCTTATATTGGTACCAGGGATGTAAACTTTGGACTTCACGACTTCCCAAACACCATAATCTAGTGGTGAAAGATCGGGGCTACTAGCCGGCCACATATTGGGTACGATAAAATCCGGTGTTTCGTTCTCAAGGAATGTGACAGTTTGGTGTGCTCTGTGAGCAGGGGCTCCATCTTGTTGGACAGTATATCTTTTACCCCTAATTTGCCGAATATCAGTTAGATAGAGTGAAAGATATACTTTCCAACAAGATGAAGCCCCTGTTCACAGAGCACGCCAAACTGTCACATTCCTTGAGAACGAAACATCAGATTTTATCGTACCCAATATGTGGCCGGCTAGTAGCCCCGATCTTTCACCACTAGATTATGGTGTTTGGGAAGCCATGCAGGCCAAGTTTACATCCCTGGTACCAATATGAGAGACATAGATGAACTACGTGAAAGAATTTTGCTCGGCTGGGAGAAGGTGTCTCAACGATATGTAAACAGGTGTATTGATCAGTGGTGTCCACGTTTGGAGGCCCGCGTTGAGTAGGAAAGGGAACACATCGAGCAACTTCTAATTTAAAACGAACAACATGCTAAGGTAAGCATCTACGAAGTTTGGGAGCTCTAGTCCCCTTACTTTTTTTAATATGACAGTTTACCTCTAAGGGGTCACTTTTTTTTTTACCACTTTGTATATATATACATATAAAGAGTGCTGTCAAATTAAAGTGGACAATTTTAAATAGTTTTTACAGGGGCCTTATGAAAATCGAAAATAAGTGAAAAACACCATTACTAACATCTATAGCATTCCTTTATCCATACTGAATCTTGCTAAAGGAAAAATATCTTTAACTTTGACTTAAATTATCAACCTAAATGTGTATATAGGTAAGTCGCCCACAGTGTTAAAAGTGGGTATGTAATAAATACCCCTTTTTTTTTAAAGGAAGGCAACCCCTTACTAGCAACTAATTTCTAACTTCTATGTTCATTATCTTTAACAAATTTTTAAAAATTGTAAAAAATAGGATATATCATACTTTACAAGCACATACTTTGTTATTTTCACCTCAGTGTGGCTTCTGTGTAGGAAAAAGCTACTGAAATTGCAAACTTAAATCTTACGAAAAATCCAAGAGTTGCTATAAAAAGCATAAAGAAGTCATGATTTCCATCTTTATGGATTTGAGCAAGGAGTTTGATGTGACAGACCTTAATATTGTACTCGATAAACTATACTGTTATAGCTTCAGAGGTGCCATTAATGACTGGTTTAGAAGTTATTTGCACACTATATATTAATTTGTAGCATTCATTAATGTCTGTTCCTCTAATTTGATTATAAAACACGGTGTACCTCAAGGCTTACTTTTTGGTCCACATTTATTTTTATTGTATATAAATCATATTCCACGCTCTTTAGATACATTTACCTTCATAAATGTTTGCGCACAACAACAGTATCCTTTACTCGCAAAGATGTTAATATAGCGAAAAGTAAATTTAAAAGGTAAATTTACAATCGTTGGGGAATGGTTAACTTCTAAAAAACTTTCAAATACCCATTAAAGAATTTCATGATAGTTGCCAACAAAAATATATATATAAATGGACGAAATAAATGTTGAGTCGAGTGTCTTAAAAGAATGTGGAGTGATAAGCTTTTTTGGTGTAATGCTGAACAAGAACTTACTATGGGACAGTGCCTGTGGTTCAGTGGGCAATACCATTTCCTTGTAAGCAAAGGAAACCAGTGAGGTCGGGGGTTCAGCTCCCGACGGTGCTCACAATAATAACCAGGGAGTTAGTGCAATGAGTCGCATTAGCTGACCTGAACGATGTACCAGTTTCTGGCCCTCCTGACATTATTATTATCATTATTATATTATTGGAGGAACGCACAAATTAAATATCTAATAAAAAAAATTCTGGGAGTGTTGCAATAATATTTAAACATATACATCTTAGATACATTTATTAATACCAGACTCTTATTCGTCCTTATTTAATGTACTGCACATTTGAAATGGGAAAACTGTACTGACAACGCCTTAAACAATTTCATTATTATTCAAAGGCAAAAGCAATAAGAATATTAGCTGATGCTGATTTGTATGCTCTTACGAATGTAATCTTTGAAGAATCCAAACTATTAAAAATCAAAGATATTATCAGAATGGCACATTTCATTTTCATTTAAAAATATATAAAATAAATTATTAATTTACAGTGGGTTAATAAGTACTTTGTAGGGGAGAGTGGAGTTAAACGGTATTCGTTTGTAACTACCCTGTTTCTCCTTCAAAATAGCCAAGTTTGCTTTCACACAAGTTTTATTAACTGGTCCGCTTTAAGTTATTACTGGTGATTTGTTTTCATTGTTAAGTGTTAGTATGAGAATTTGCCTTTCCCCAAAGGATAAAGGAAACCATTTTACCTCATTTTTAAGGTAAAATGGAGTACATGTGAAAATTTGGAGTTATACTAAGAGGTTTCCACAGAAAAGTAAATACCGTATTTCCCGGCGTATAACGCGCACTTTTTTTTCCTCCAAAATACTCCAAAAATCACCCTGCGTTAAAATTAACTAGTTAAAATTGTACATGTGAAGTGAGGTAGGAAGTATATTTTTTCCTAAATTTTTTTCCTAAATTTTCTCTTCAAAATAATTTTCTCTTCAAAATTAGGGTGCGCGTTATACGCCGGGAAATACGGTACTTTGTATATCTATTTTAAAGGAAGTAACACTGCACTGTGAAAATTTTTTTTTAATAGACCTACATAAACGTAATAAGTCGTGTAATAATTAATCAGACCAGCAAGCTACTCGCAAATGTCACAACGAACTATATCAAAGCTCTCTCTTCCGAAATTGATATACTTTCTACTGCGGGTATCACCTCCATACCCATGACAAATGGTTGAGGAATTAGTAACTACCTTCAGAACTAGATAGTAGCACCATCCTATCTCATCAAGACATTCACCCACGTCAAACTGGGAATAAAATTTGATAAGTTATCATTCCTCAATTTATATGAATTTCATCCCAAACAATCCTATTGTTTCGACTGAACCAATTCGAATAATTTAAGCATTGATGTTATTATTATTAAAGATATCTATACTGTAATATTTCAAGCTTTGAAAAATAAATGAAATATTTTTTAACAAACAAATGAACACTGAAAAAAAAAAGTATATATATATATATATATATGAATTTGTAGTCAACGATGCTAACCACTACACCACCTACGTATATATATATATATATTGCATTACTCATTTTCTATTATACTTTACAAATATTTTTTTGGCTTTTATCAACTACTTAATATTGTCAGATATATATATATATGTGTAACACATTTTTAGTTCATGACGGTATCATGATATTATGGTATCAATAAAAACAATAATAATATTAGTACTAATTGTACAAACAGAGATTGCAGTGTTACCTTTTACTTATTCCGAGAGCCCAGTAAAGCCAGAAGCACACCTACCAATTTGCGGTTAAATAAACACCGTAAAATTTGCACGTAACATGTTCAAATTACTGTAAAATTTATTTTATCAATAAAATGTTTTTGTTTTGTTTTTCTTTTGTATTTCTAGGGCTTGGACACGCCTTAGCATAGAGACAGATTGCCGACAGGTATGATTAGGAATTTGCCAAAGTTCAGTTAGAGAAGGTGTTTGTCTTCTCAAATGGCTATTAAGATGCCCCCAAAACGCGATTTAAAGGTCTTGCTCGAGGTCGCCTTCTAGGTCCTATTTCATTGAAATTGAGACTTTGTTGTACAATCCCATAAAATGTAGTTAAAAACAAAATTCTATACAAGAAGGGTTATAAATATAGGACTCGTGAGGTGTGTAATAAAGCATTTTTCATACCTTTCATACCCATTTGATGTAAATTGATTAAATGAGATACGTTCCAAAGTGGAACAAGTTTTCAAAATTACCATAGGTCTGTGTATCATCTCCCCACCCGTGTTAATCTTCGATTTATATTGATGGCTGTTAGCAGGGGTTTTTGACGAGCTACAAGTCCATTGCAGACCAGTTTATGCAAATAAGATTGACTGAATTAACATTACTGATATTGCCTCCAAGCACTGTGCGTGGATTGAACCTTACCTAGCTGCAAGCTTTCTGCTCCTTCTGTAACCAGTTATGCCATTCCTCGTCAATAATTATCTTTTCGTTCATTTACCTGACGAAAATTTGCAGTGATATTACGAATTGTACCATTTGTAATTATGGCGAAGATTCTGACCTATATACCTACTTGATTCTCACTTTGGTCATAGTAGAATTACACATCCAAAAATCTCTCTAAAAAAAAAAAGAATATTTGGGTATTAGACTAACAAAGTACTCGCTTCAAAATTTAACAAAATAAATAACGATATTCAAAATAAATTTGGCTTAGATTAAACAAAAAACAACAAAATGGCATCGACCTCAAGAGGTTCGGAGTACCCTGGGGAGGGAACCATAAATGTGCCCACTTCTGGCTCCCCCGCTGTAGATACCTGAAACGCAGACCCGGCAGCGGGACTGGTTCTGCTACTCTGCCCATTCGAGATGTTCTGAGCTTCTGCCTGATTCACTTTTCATAAACTGCAACATTCGTGGCCTTTCCTCAAATTTTCAGTCTGTTGAACACCACCTCTCCTCCTCTAAACCTCACCTTCTCTTCCTCACTGAAACTCAGGTGGTTGGGACGACTGACAGCAAGCCCTTTTCTGTACAGTATCTTCCTACTTTCTCTATACTCAATTTCATTCCAAAGAGGGATGTTGCGTATATGACGCAGTGTTCCTAATTCTACTGAATATCCAAAACTGTTTGACAACCTCGCTTCCAAAGTGGAATACATTCTACCCCACTCTCCTTTTGCCCCTATGCAGTATTTCTCTGATTTCCCATGGAAGGATTACTGCTTCCGTGGACGAGGCCCCTTCGATTGCGCTGAGCGCATCACGCAGGTGATTCTCTTGGGCATGGAGGCATACATTCCATGTTCTACGCCTACTACTAATGCAAAAAAACCTTGATTTAACTTTGTTTGTTCTAATGTCGGGAGGGGAGGCTTTCATAAGGTATCGTCGCCATCCAACTCCTGAATTTGATTTAGCTTATATTTCTGCCCAGAATCGTGCAAAATCTGTTCTTCGATTCGACAAAAATTCCTTTATCATATAAAAATGTGAAAACCTATCGAATTCTAGTTTTTCTCACTCTTTCTGATACCAAGCCAAGGACCTCTCCAACAACTTTGCTTCTTCTTCTTCTTTCCCTCCTCTTTTCTATTCCGACGGCTCAGATGCCGTTTCTTCTGATAAAGCTGAACTCTTCGTCAGACTTTCGCTTTCAACTCGGCCCTGGACGATTCCCGTGCTGTTCCTCCATCTCCTCCTCCTCCCTCTGATTTAATTATGCCTGAAATCAAAATTCCTTCTAAAGATGTTTTTTCCTGCCCTATCTGGGCTGAACTCTAGGAAGGCGTACGATCCTGATGGTGTCCCTCCTGTTGTTCTTAAGAACT
This sequence comes from Bathynomus jamesi, assembly GCA_023014485.1. NCBI lineage: Eukaryota > Metazoa > Arthropoda > Malacostraca > Isopoda > Cirolanidae > Bathynomus > Bathynomus jamesi. Next base: position 130,419 of record JAJOZX010008982.1, read on the forward strand.
GTGCTTCTGTGCTGACACCCTGCCTAGGTAAATTCTAAGGTCTTTTTCGTTCATCCAGTACTTTTTCTTCCTGCTGGAAGTTCGCTTTCATTCAGCCTATCCCAAAGAAGGGTGACCGCTCTCAACCCTCCAACTATTGTCCAATTGCGTTCATTTCTTGCCTTTCTAAAGTTTTTGAATCTATTTTTAATAGGAAGATTTTTAAACACCTCTCTTCTCACAATTTTCTTTCAGATCGTCAGTATGGATTCCGGAAGGGACGCTCTACTGACGATCTTCTTGCATATTTCTCTGACTCTTAGTCATCCTCCTTTCGGGATTTCGGTGAAACTTTTGTTATTGCACTAGACATATCAAAATCTTTTGATAGAGTCTGGCACAAATCCTTAATTTCCAATTTTGGTTTCTATCCTTCTATCTGTGCCTTCATCTTCATTGAAGTTTTCAAAATCGTTAATAAAATCGATAACGTAAATTTTGACAAATTGTTTATTTTCGATAATAGCAATACTCGTAATAACGGATTTAAATTACGTGGTAGACGTTTCATTACTAACATCGCTAAAAACTTTTTTACGTTTAAAGTAATTGATAAATGAAATAATCTTCCCGCGCTCGTCGTGAACTCTACCAGCGTTAATATGTTTAAAAACCGTTTAGATAGGCATTTTAAAAATATTAACTTCGTTTAAAATAATAAAACAATTAGTAACAGGAGCTCTGGGGGTTAATGGTCGAGGTTTGAATCTGTTGACGATTAATGCCAACTTGTGACATGCCAGCGTGTGATATGCCAGCAATAAAATTATATTAAAAAAAATATTAGACTAATACGAACTTAGATGTAGCTCGTAGCGTAAACTAATCCACTTTTTGTTATACTCTTCATACTTTTTTTTTTCTTTTCTTATCCTCTCTTTACTTGCATATCTGTACTTTGCATGATATGACAGTGTTTGAGTTAAGACTGTGTTTGCATGGTTTGCAAGCGTTCTTATTTTACTTCTTTTCATCTTTCACCCCTTTCCTATTCTCTTCGACTATTTTTCCGACTTGTCGGCAGTGGCCGGCGGATGATGATGGTGATGAGTCTTTCTCTCTCTTTTCCTGAATGAATGTTAACCCACGAATGGTAGGTTTTGCTACTTACTTAACCCCTTATTCTCTTCTTTTAACCCCCTACTCTCTTCTTTCTCTCGGGCTAACCTTAGAGTGGATCTTTGGATCTTAGGGTCTTTGTTAGCCTTGCTTCTATAGATCTGTAGATCTCTAATTTCCCTTCTGGCCGGTCTATAGCTGCGGTTGTAGATGGCCACTGTTCTTCTCCTAAGACTATTAATAGTGGTGTTCCTCAGGGCTCTGTCTTGTCACCAACTCTTCCTCTTATTAATCAATGATCTCTTAAGTCCCACTTCCTGTCCTATCTACTCCTACGTCACCCGCTTCACAAAGCGTCCTTCTCAACAGCCACTCCATGCTTCGCGTGGGACGGCTATGATGCACCTAACCTCTGATCTTTCTACTATCTCTCATTGAGGCAGAGAAACCCTTGTGCCTTTCAATGCCTCAAAAACGCAGTTCCTTCATCTGTCTGCTCGTCACAATCTTCCACACGACGATCCCCTTATCTTCAACAATATACAACTCAATCCTTCCTCTTCTCTTAACATTCTTGGCGTTTCCTTTTCTCGTGATCTTTCCTGGAAAGATCACATATATTCTCTTTCTGAAACAGCTTTAAAGAGGGTAGGTGTGCTATGCCAGCTCCACAGTTTCTTTATCCCCACTCAGTTGCTGTCTCTGTACAGGTGCCTTGTCCGCCTCTGTGTGGAGTACGCTTCTCATCTGTGGGGTGGCTCAACCCACACAGCTTTACTTGACAGGGTGCAATCAAAGGCTTTTCATCTCATCAATTCTCCATCTCTAATTGACTGTCTTCAATCTCTCTCTCTTCGCCTCATTGTTGCCTCACTATATCTTTACTATCTCTATCATAACGGACACTGCCCTTCTAAACTCTCTAACTGCATGCTTCCTCCTTCAATTAAGGAGAGCACGCAGTACCAGACTTTCGACACATTCTCTCTGGAGTCTCTATAGGGTAGCAATATATGCTTCTGAGTTGATTGTTTATCCTTTTTTCATAATGTCCACCAGATCACCCCTTTCATGTCCCAGAAGATGGTGGCCATAAACTTTCCTGCAGAGGGAGCCATTTTTGAACTTTTTCTTGCGTGGGGAGTCTGCGTGATGCCACTCCATGGATTGGCGTTTTGTTTTAGGTTCAAAGTGGTGTACCCAAGTCTCATCCCCAGTCACAATTCGTGAAAGAAAGTCATCCCCTTCTGTCTCGTATCGAACCAACGACTTAGAAGCAATTTCTTTTCTTTGGGCTTTGTGATCTTCAGTTAGTTGGTGAGGAACAAACCGCGAACACACTTTTGAGTATCCCAGTTGCTGAATTATCGTATTCACACTTCCTTCACTAATTCCTAGCACCAGTGATAGCTCCTTGTACGAGACGCGCCGATTCGATCGAATGATGCTGTTAGCACGTTGCACAGTGTGAGATGTGACAGCTGATGCCGGGCGACCGCTGCGTGGCTCATCATCGAGGCTGGCTCTTCCTCTCTCCGATGATCTCGCACGTTTAGACCAGGTCCAACAGTGCTTCGATCAACAACAGCATCTCCGTAAACGTTTTGTAGACGTTTATGAATATCCGATTGTTTCCTTCTCTGCGGTTAAGAACTCGATAACAGCTCTCTGTTTACGACGCACATCACTGTCAGACGCCATTTTTGAAACTGTTAACCATCGGTTTTATAGAAGGGCGTTTAAAAGCGGTTTTATACCGTGTGACCACAAAAATTGTCCCTGTTTTTAATCGCTTATTACTCAGTCATTATTGCAGCTTCACAAATGAAATAAAAAGCATTCGAAAGAGAACATTTTAAAGTTTTAATTTATTCTACATGTGTTCAAAGTGACGTCCCTGGACATTCTTACATTTCACACAACGGGAAAGGAAGTTATTTATTACATTTTCCAAAACGCTGCATTCAATGGACTGTACACTCTCTACCACCGCTTGCTTTAATTCTTCGATAGAGGATGGCTCTTGCCTGAATACTTTGTCCTTGACAAATCCCCAGAGAAAAAAGTCCATAGGTGATAGATCGGGAGATCTTGCGGGCCAGGGAAACTGCGAGCGATGAGAAATGAATCTTTGTTCAAAAAATCTTGTTAAACATTCCAGTGATTGCCTAGTTGTGTGGGCTGTTGCTCCGTCTTGCTGAAACCACTTGTTACTGCAGTTTTCTTGTTCAAAAACAGTGTTCAGCATTTCTACATATCTTCTGAAGTTACTGAAAGCGGTCTCCTTGTCTCTGGGTCCTCAAAAAAGTAAGGACCATAAACCTTGCTGCTACTCAAACCACACCAGACAGTAACTTTTGGTGAATGCAGAGGTTTCTCCAAGTGTATATTTGGCTTGTTTTGTGACCAACACCGGTAATTCTGTCTGTTGATGAACCCATTGAGATAGATGTGGCATTCATCACTGAATATTATGTCACTTAATCTTATCTGGTTTTGTTCAATTATTGTTTCAATGCGTTCACAAAACATCAAACGACGCTGGTAGTCTTGTTCGCTAAGCTGTTGCAAACACATAATTTTGAATGACTTCATTCTCAAATCCAACGTGATTATTTTCCGAATGCTCTCCCGTTTGATTCCTGTCACAGCTGATAGTCGTCTCACAGATTTCTTGTTGTCCGTTTCAAGCTGATTTGCGACTGAATCAATGTTTTCAGCGGTTCGCACACCTTTGCTGCGCCAGAGTTGCCTTTATGCATGTTCTTGATTGAGCCGTGATGTTTCCATTTTGCGAAAATCCTGCGAATCGTTTTAGGATCTATGGTCCTTTGCTGACCGTATTGTCGTCTGAAAGACCGTTGGGTGGCAACTACCGAGCCATGTTTGATCATCTCTTCTGCGATGAAAACACGTTGCATGTCCGACAAATAACCCATGATTGTGGTGGATAAAACTGTCATTTTTTTATAAGTACTGATTTCGTATCCAGGATATCGAAAAAATTAAATAAAACTTTTAAATATTCTTTTTCGAAAGCTTTTTATTTCATTTGTGAAGCTGCAATAATGACTGAGTAAAAAGCGATTAAAAACAGGGACAATTTTTGTGGTCACACGACAAATAACCCATGATTGTGGTGGATAAAACTGTCATTTTTTTATAAGTACTGATTTCGTATCCAGGATATCGAAAAAATTAAATAAAACTTTAAAATGTTCTCTTTCGAATGCTTTTTATTTCATTTGTGAAGCTGCAATAATGACTGAGTAATAAGCGATTAAAAACAGGGACAATTTTTGTGGTCACACGGTACAAGGAGGGGAAGTTCAAGCTGGAAAAATCCGGTTATGTGAAGCGCAGAAAGTTCAAACTTGCGGCCCAAAAAACATCTCAGCCCCATGGCCTATTATTTAGCTTAGAAAAAGGGTGGGGCAAAATATATTGAGTGGCCCTAGTATATATGATAGATTTGCTAGAACTA
>JAJOZX010008982.1:140000-150000 GCA_023014485.1 Bathynomus jamesi
TAATGATTGTTCCCTTATATGGGCTTCTATATTTTCTATCTTGTGTATAAGTATTTCCTATAAAAAAAACTTTATACACGAGAATTAACAAATCTATATATAGAAAGCCGTAATTATCGTAAAATGCTGTAACATACCAACGGCAGATATTATCACTTGCGTTTTTTAAAACATTTATTATTTCAAACCACCGTATTATAAACTCTCTAGAAACAAAAATGTTTATTAACGTACTTAAACAACGAGAAATGATTATGGCGTAATTACTGTACGTATAACAAAGCGTAGAATTTTTAACAGTAACAAAAGTCGCTTCTGTAGGGGAACCAGCTAGTCCTTGTAATATTCCAGCCAACCTCCGTTAATGGAGACAATCATGAAAACATTGTAAAAACATTGATGGCTTTCTCTTTCCAAAAAAAATAACAAACATCATATTTTTGTTAATATTTTTTTTTTATACTTTTCTTTAATAATATTTTGTGCTATATAGAGTGCAAAGCGAAAAGAAAGGTTGGTGGGTTACAAAAACCTAACCTAACGTAACAAATTAGACCAAATCATTGAAGTTTGCTACAGTATATACAATAGAAATTAGAAACAATAAGCATTATTGTTCTAAATATTTGCGTATTAACAGGGTATTCCATAAGTGAAATAGGTTTTTCTCTCTTTCTCTCTCTCTCTCTCGACATATATATATATATATATATACATACACACACACACACACGTGTGTGTGTGTGTGCGTGTGTACTGCCTACCTTTTGATGGTTTCGAACGACGGTTCAGGATCGACCAGCGGTCGACCTCTCTGCAGCATCCCCCATTTGCGGAATTTGGTGAAGTAGAGAATCAGTTTCAGCTCTTCTCCTGCCCTTGTAGCCAGCCACGCATGGCTAGTCAGGTACTTTGCACAAGAACCCGTCGAGCTGGTTCTTGAAATTATTCATATTGGTGTGCTGGAGGTTCCTCGGTTCTCTCCTTTCGGCAGTACATTGAAACGTACATCGATAAACCTTCTCCCTTTCTAGCAAATCTATCCGCTCTCTATACGTTGTATTACTTTATTGATATTTCGATGTCTTCAATGCAGTTTTCATAGCCTTTATCACGTTTTTGCGAGTATGTTTCCGTTAAGCGTATGATATCTGTGTTGATTTCTAGAGCTAAATTTTGCAGGTATTGTAATTTGCAGTCCGCATACTCAGTGTACAGGTCTTGTATATTTGTGTATTATAAATGTACAGGGTTAATAATCTTAGTGCTCGTTCTTTTTGAAGGTCATCTTCTGGTCGATTTTGACGGTTCCTGTTTGGTGTTACTGGGTGGGTCATTGCATTTGAGAATACTAGGCAAGCGACCTTTAGGACTGTTGTGGTTGTTGAATTAACGATTGGTGGTGTTGGACGGGAGTGCGATGTATGTACAGTATTTCTGGGGGTACATATATCTGCGAAGTTCGGTCTTTTCGCATTAAAGCGGAGAGTTATTCTTTTATCGTTCTCTTTTCTTTTAAAAAATGTACTTCGTTTTCACTGTTCTTACTTCTTTTATTTGGGGGTTTGAGCTGTTATTTTTCTTCCTCTTCATTGATGTGAAAATATGGGTACTCCATATTTAGACATTTTTTCTTCCTAATTGATTGTCTGTCCGTACACAGAAGGTGGGGTAAGAGCAACACTTTTTCCGTACCTACAACTTCCATTCCTCACCATGTAGAAACATTTTTTTAGGGTGATTATATATATGCATTTGGAGCCATATTTAAACGAACCTGCTTCGTAATATTTGCGTATGGTTCGTCTTTTAGATTCCATATGAGTCTTGCGAGATTCAAGTCCTTTCCTTTGTTTCAACATCACTTCTTTCCTACTCGGTATTTTTATTTAAGCTTTGGTGTGCTTCCGTCTTTATCCATGATATTGCTATTTTGTATATGGAGTATTTCTTCGCCTGAGATTACTTCTGCACCTCCCTCCATTGTGTTCCCTTCGTTGTCCTGAATCCCATTTTCATTTGTGTCGACGTTCTCTGTCGTTTCCTATTTTTGTGTCGGTGAACTTGTTGCAACTGTTTCTTCTACTTTAACATTCTCCTTTCCCATTTGTGCTACTTTCCTGTTGTTTTCCATGCGCTTGACGCTCACGAAGCCATAAAAGTCAATGAAATGAGTTTGCTATTCATTCTATTTATAATTTTCCTGTCCTTTTTGTCCTACTTTATACAGTCATAGTGCTTAAATATGCGCAGGTCCGCTTCATTTTTGTAATCGCAGAGCTGGTGCGCGGCACATTCCATTAAACATAATTCTACTCACTGTCTGGATTTAGCGTAATTTACATAATTTTTGGTATATTTGGCCAAGGTTTTGTCTTCTTCCTTTCTACTTTTTCCTTTCTGTTTTTCTAATTTCTTCCGTGAAATCTAACCATACTCGGTTTTATGACCTTTTTCCTCTATCCACTGTGTAGTAGAACTTTATCGAAGCCTTATTTTGGTTGATTTATTTAATTTTTATGTTGTTTTTCTTTGTACACGCTATATGGTATACCAACGTTCACTTAAATTATTTTCACGTATTCACTGATATTTCATACAAGCACTGGTATACATAGGATTAACCGCCGAATTGGCAATCACTAGTTATTTTGATATAAGCACAGAGCGGGAACAAAGAGTCTGTACTCCACCAAGTAGAAACATTTATATATATATATATATATATATATATATATATGAAAATTATTTCACGAAAGTAACACGTGAAAAATATTTATGATGAATAAAACCACGAAGGAAAGGAAACACAGAATGGTGCTCAAGCTCTTTCGTCTAATGACATCCTCAGGAACACTGAAGTACATAAAGAGTTACAGCCTATATATAGGTTACAGAAAAAAAATAAATAAATAAAAAATAAAAAATATATATACAGTGCCCGCGAAAAGTATCCGATCACCCTTGAAATTTGTATTTTTTACATAAAAAACAATGTTTAAATGTATACTAACCTTATATTAGTATTTTGTCATCTGTCCTTTGGTTTGGATGACTTGTTCTAGACGTTTTGGCATGGATTTAATCAAGTTTTGACAAACTTCCACTAATATTTCCTTGCACCATACCTTTTTGATGGCCTCTTGTAATTTTTCGACTGAGCCAGTGTCGTGGCATTCAACCTTATTTTTTATTATTAGCCACAGATTTTCTATCGGATTGAGATCTGGACTATTACCAGGCCAATCCAAAATATCAAATTTATTGTCAGTAATCCATTTTGTCACTATTTTGGCCCTGTGACATGGTGCACCATCATGCATGTATGTTTTTGTCCTTTGGATTGCCATTGCCATTGGAAGTTTATCCTGTAGCATTGCTAAATACCGTGCACCATTCATAGTTGTGTTCTCGGAAGAAAATATAAGTTTCCACGCCCATAGTAACCGAAACAACCCCAAACCATCACACTTGGAGGGTGTTTCATTGTCTTTAGGGTGTATTTAGGGTCCATCCTATTTTGAGCCAATAGGCCGGCGAACCTTTTTTGGACAACTTCTGAATGTCAAAAATGTCGACTCATCGCTAAATAAAACCTTCCAGTCATCAACAGTCCAATGAATGTATTTTTTACAAAATGCGACACGTTTTTTTACGCATTTTTTCATTAATGAACGGTTTCTAGCAGCATGGCGAGATGGTAATCCGAGTTCTTTTTGGAGCCGCTCTGGATAGTTCGTTCAGAAACACCAGATAACAATATTCATATTAAATTTTATTCTTTCGCAGTTATTGTTGGGTTTTTCAATACTAAACGTTTCATAAGTTTGTCTGTTCGCGAATTGTTTTTCTCGGTCTGCCAGATCGTTTTTTAGGGACTGGCGTGGTTAGGCCACCATTGTTCTTAGCCCGTGAAACCATAAATTAACGGTACTTTGGGATATGTTTAATTCCTTAGCTATCTGTCTCTGTGATTTCCCACATGCATGCAAAGCAACAATAGCACCTCGACAATCACTCTTAAGTTGTTTTTTAGCACACATTATTATATAAATTTTTTACACCACTTTCTGTAAAAAAAAAAAAAAATCAAGAAATTTACACAAACAGTGAAATCTGACAAATTTGAGACAAAGCACCCGCAACGAAGGCTACCAGAACACTAATTTGAGAATGCGTTGGATAGCTCTCATATCAGCGAGCAACCTCAAAGTTACCAGATGTCGCTAGAACAAATAGAAAGTGAATTACGTGTCTCTGAATATCAAGGGAAAATATTGTATTTTCTGAGTGATCGGATACTTTTTCGCGGGCACTGTATATACAGTGCCCGCGAAAAGTATCCGATCACCCTTGAAATTTGTATTTTTTACATAAAAAACAATGTTTAAATGTACTAACCTTATATTAGTATTTTGTCATCTGTCCTTTGGTTTGGATGACTTGTTCTAGACGTTTTGGCATGGATTTAATCAAGTTTTGACAAACTTCCACTGATATTTCCTTGCACCATACCTTTTTGATGGCCTCTTGTAATTTTTCGACTGAGCCAGTGTCGTGGCATTCAACCTTATTTTTTATTATTAGCCACAGATTTTCTATCGGATTGAGATCTGGACTATTACCAGGCCAATCCAAAATATCAAATTTATTGTCAGTAATCCATTTTGTCACTATTTTGGCCCTGTGACATGGTGCACCATCATGCATGTATGTTTTTGTCCTTTGGATTGCCATTGCCATTGGAAGTTTATCCTGTAGCATTGCTAAATACCGTGCACCATTCATAGTTGTGTTCTTCGGAAGAAAATATAAGTTTCCACGCCCATAGTAACCGAAACAACCCCAAACCATCACACTTGGAGGGTGTTTCATTGTCTTTAGGGTGTATTTAGGGTCCATCCTATTTGAGCCAATAGGCCGGCGAACCTTTTTTGGACAACTTCTGAATGTCAAAAATGTCGACTCATCGCTAAATAAAACCTTCTTCCAGTCATCAACAGTCCAATGAATGTATTTTTTACAAAATGCGACACGTTTTTACGCATTTTTTCATTAATGAACGGTTTCTTAGCAGCATGGCGAGATGGTAATCCGAGTTCTTTTGGAGCCGCTCCTGGATAGTTCGTTCAGAAACACCAGATAACAAATTATTCATATTAAATTTTATTTCTTTCGCAGTTATTGTTGGGTTTTTCAATACTAAACGTTTCATAAGTTTGTCTGTTCGCGAATTTGTTTTTCTCGGTCTGCCAGATCGTTTTTTAGGGACTGGCGTGGTTAGGCCACCATTGTTCTTAGCCCGTGAAACCCATAAATTAACGGTACTTTGGGATATGTTTAATTCCTTAGCTATCTGTCTCTGTGATTTCCCACATGCATGCAAAGCAACAATAGCACCTCGACAATCACTCTTAAGTTGTTTTTTAGCACACATTATATATAAATTTTATTTACACCACTTTCTGTAAAAAAAAAAAAATATCAAGAAATTTACACAAACAGTGAAATCTGACAAATTTGAGACACAGCCACCCGCAACGAAGGCTACCAGAACACTAATTTGAGAATGCGTTGGATAGCTCTCATATCAGCGAGCAACCTCAAAGTTACCAGATGTCGCTAGAACAAATAGAAAGTGAATTACGTGTCTCTGAATATCAAGGGAAAATATTGTATTTTCTTGAGTGATCGGATACTTTTCGCGGGCACTGTATATATATATATACAATAAACTGAAAATAAAAATTAAAATTGAAAACAATTAAAGGATTGTGGGAGGAGCATACAAATTTGTAAGGAAAACTATCGATTTTTAGCACAAGATCAAATTAATTGTTTCCAACCAATGTTATAAAAAAAAATACAAATTTATACTGGAAATCTGCCCGGGTTTTAGCACTCTACCCTTCTTGTTTAAGGTTCGATGTATATAAAAATAAATTGAAAAATAAAAGTTATTAGAGTAGCATACAAGTTTACCAAAGATTTAGCGTTCTACCCTTCTTATCTAAATCTGTTCTGAAGGAATTCAAAACAACAGGATCGAGTTGAAAAAGGCCTTTGCTTATGTTGAAGTTATTTGTAAGTTGGATAATGGCAGACTCAAGAATATTTCTATTAACAATGTTGCTAGAGTGAAATAAAACTGAAGCATTATTCCAATCAATAAAGTGGGATAACTCTGACAAATGGGCAAAAAGGGCACTGGACGACTGTCCTGTTCTAACGGAATATTGATGCTGTTTTATACGTGTGTGCAAATTAGGGGTCGCAATCGATAATATATTAATTATCGATAATTTATCGATAAATGAAAGTCAACTATCGCGTAATTATCGATACTTTTTATCGATAATTTAATGTCACTTCCTGAATTTTTAAGGTCACGCTCAATGAACAAATTTTCTTTCGTATTTGCGAATGAAATTTATTATAATAGAAAACGTTTTACTTTAAGTGACCAATTAGATCCCTTTTGACATGTTTGGTTACGTAACGTTACGGTACGATATTTTGGGCAAATCCACCGGCAATGCTGTGATGGGTTGCCAGTCCGCAATTTGTTAAGTACTTGTCAGTTGAACAGCTCCTCGCATAATTGCATTACGGGAGACGAGGTTGTTTCTTTGTTATCATTTATTTCAATTTGTGATCATATAACCCATTTTATAGAAACAAATTTTATATAGCCATCATGCCAAGAAAGTCAAATGTTTGGAGATATTTTACAAAATCTACTAGTGATCAAGTTAAGTGTAATAAATGTGATAAAACATTAAAATGTGCTGGAAGTACAACAACAGGATTAGCCTTTCATATAAGGAATGTTCACCATATTGATTTAAGTGAAGATGCAGAAGTTGCAGCAAAAAGACAGAAAACTCTTAACTTCTTTAAACGTAAGTTGTCGATGGAGGAAGAGGTCTCAAAAATGGCTAGCGTTGATGGTTTCAGTTTTAAACGCATTGCAAATAGTGACTTTATACAAGAGAGTTTTAAAAAACGCAAGGATGAATATGATATTCCCCCACCAACTTGTCCAAATACTGCCAAAAATATGGTTATTTCATTTTATAAGAAAAAAAAAGGAATTAGCTGACTTATTCAAAGAGAAATGTAAAAATGGTCAACGGTTTTCTCTCATTCTAGATGAATATACATCTATTCAAAATAAAAGATTTATGAACATAAATGTCCATGCTGAAAAGAGCATTGGTCATTAGGAATGATATTAATCAGAGGATCATTAAATAGCGCTAAATGCAAGGAGTTGGTCAATGCCAGATTAAATGAATTCGGACTCGACATGAATGAGCACATCGTGGCTTCTACAACCGATGGTGCATCCGTCATGGTCAAATTTGGCCGAGAAATATCACCAGATCACCAACAGTGTTTGGCGCACGGCATTCACCTTGCTGTATTGGACGTTCTTTATAATAAAAATGTCATTGATGAAGAAGAGGAAGATGGAGTAGGTCAAGAAGAGACTTCCGAATGTGATATACATGAAGACAGCGGAGAAGACAATATTCATTCATTGGCTCTTAAAGATGATTATTTTGGTTTGATCAAGAAAGTGCGGAAAGTTTGCAAAATGTTTAGAAAATCCCCGTTAAAGAATGATATTCTTCAAGGATTTGTGAAATCAGAACACGGAAATGAGCTACAATTAATTCTTGATGTCAGAACTCGCTGGAACAGTTTGCTTGATATGTGCGAAAGGTTTTATAAAATGAAATCATGCATTACACAAGCTTTAGAAGTCTGCTGCAATGAAGAATTTTCTGAAAAAGATTGGACTGTACTCAAGAGTCTTTGTCACACTTTAAGACCAGTTGAAATAGTATTAACTTCTTTGTGCTCTGAAGATACAAACTTATTGAAAGCAGACAAATCTATGATGCTCCTTCTTAACAAGTTGGCAAAGCAAGATTGTACATTAGCTCGTCGAATGCATCTTTCTCTCAAACAACAGTATGAATCAAGAAGAGTTCAAAATACTGTTGCCCTTTTGCGATATCACCATGATCCTGAAGCTAGAAATGAACAAATGTCTGACACTTTCAAGATGCTTTCTCCAGGTTCCTTAAAGAAATATGCCACTTCTGTATATACACGGCTGTTTCATGAACATGATCCTGAACCTCGTACGGATATGAGCAGCGTCCAAGAAACTCCAGATGAGTAACGTAAATGAAGACGACGACGAAGAGGAGGATTTCAGAAAATGCCTCCATCACGAGATGACTAAATTGGAATCAAAAACTTTCGACTACTTAGCTAAGTCCTCTGTTTTCAATGCAGAAAGTGAATTCGCAATATACGAAGCACAGAAAAAGAGAAGCGAAAATCTAGATCGATTGTACGATGCATTAAGGACCATGAAGCCTACAAGCTGTGAAGCAGAGCGAGCATTTTCTGCAGCGGGATTTTTCATAACGAAGATTCGATCCAGTCTCTCTCCTGCCACTATTAATGCCTTATGTTTCTTGAAATGTTACTTTCTAAATAAGGATAAAATTAATGTCTTATGTTTTTGAAATGTTACTTTCTAAATAAGGATAAATTAATGTCTTATGTTTTTGAAATGTTACTTTCTAAATAAGGATAAAATTAATGTCTTGTGTTTTTGAAATGTTACTTTCTAAATAAGGATAAAATTAATGTCTTATGTTTTTGAAATGTTACTTTCTAAATAAGGATAAAATTAATGTCTTGTGTTTTTGAAATGTTACTTTCTAAATAAGGATAAAATTAATGTCTTATGTTTTTGAAATGTTACTTTCTAAATAAGGATAAAATTAATGTCTTATGTTTTTGAAATGTTACTTTCTATTATTAATGTCTCATGTTTTTGAAATGTTACTTTCTAAATAAGGATAAAATTAATGTCTTATGTTTTTGAAATGTTACTTTCTAAATAAGGATAAAAAACAAAACTCTAAATAAGTATCGCTGTCATAAAGTCAAAGGATCTCATTAAAATTAATGCCTTATGTTTTTGAAATGTTACTTTCTATTATTAATGTCTCATGTTTTTGAAATGTTACTTTCTAAATAAGGATAAAATTAATGTCTTATGTTTTTGAAATGTTACTTTCTAAATAAGGATAAAAAACAAAACCCTAAATAAGTATGGCTGTCATAATGTCAAAGGATCTCATTAAAATTTGTTTTTTTAATTTTGTGATTTTCTTTTATTCCTAAGGCAGCTAATTTAATTAGAAACTTATCGATAAATTATCGATAATCCAATTTTTTTTCAAAAATTTATCGATAAAAATATTCTCGATAATTTGCGACCCCTAGTGCAAATCCTTTCCCGTCTGACCTATGTAAAAGGAATCACATTGTTTACAACCAATTTTATAGATAATGCCTGAATTATTGGTAGGGCTATTTTTTACTGATATTTTTCACAATATAGTGCTAAAACCCGGGCAGATTTCCAGTATAAATTTGCATTTTTTTATTTTTTTTTATAACATTGGTTGGAAACAATTCACTTGATCTTGTGCTAAAAATCGGTATTTTTTTTTTTATAACATTGGTTGGAAACAATTAATTTGATCTTGTGCTAAAAATCGATAGTTTTTTCCTTACAAATTTGTATGCTCCTCCCACAATCCTTTAATTGTTTTTAATTTTTATTTTTATTTTTCCGTTTTTATATATTATATATATATATATATATCTATATATATATATATTTTTTTTATTTTTTTTTTCTGTAACCTATATATAGGCTATAACGCTTTATGTACTTCAGTGTTCCTGAGGATGTCATTAGACGAAAGCGCTTGAGCACCATTCTGTGTTTCCTTTCCTTCGTGGTTTTATTCATCATATATATGTGTGTGTATATATATATATATATATATATATATATAGTGTGTGTGTGTGTGTGTGTATATATATATATATATATACACACACACACAGTGTGTGTTTGTATGTGTATATATATATATATATATATATATATATAGAGAGA
>JAJOZX010008982.1:152500-155000 GCA_023014485.1 Bathynomus jamesi
TTAGTATTAAAAATTATTAGTATTATTATTATCATTATTATCATTATTAAAAAACAAGCAAATAAACACAAATACTTACATAAACAAAAACAAACACACTATAAGTGGTAAGCAATGACATATTAGTGCCATATAAGTGGTAACATTTTTTGAAGCACTTTGTAGTTATATTGACGCATATTGATGGCATGATAATAAATAAAAATGTAACGCAGACATTTGTTTATGATCATACTATAATCGATATAGAAGCAAAGTTAGAAACTGGCAGCCCTAAAACTCACCCCCGAGAGACCGAAGGAATATTTTAAGAATTAATTATGAATTCAAATAAAGTATATTGGGCAAGTATAAATACATAATTAAAGGAAGTAGATTGGGAATTGCTGTTTCGTGAAAAAAATCTCCAGAAAAAATATTACTTATAGTAGAAAACGAAACTAAACCTATATTCCTGAAACATGTTCCTAAGAGAGAAAAAAGAAAATGTAGCAAAGTCGACAGATGAATCAGAACATTATTTAGACAACGGAAACAAACCACAAAAATTAGCCACAGATGCAAAACGGTCGTAAGGAGAATTAAGTCAGAAAAGAAAACCTATGTGAAACAGAAATAGACTTACACCAATCATTCATTCACAAGACAAACGAGGAGGGAAATAAAATAGCAAAAAACTTTAAAAATAATCCAAAATATCTATATATCTTAGAAAAGGAAATGTAAAGAAAGTGTTGGTCCGTTAAAATATTGATTAAAAGAATATACAAATAATCCGGAAAAAATGAACGAGCTCCTTGAGGAACAATTTAACTTTGTATTCAGTATATCTAATCCTAAGACAAAAAATGTAATTTATGGGTGAATGTTATGACAGATCCAAATCAATCAAGAACAGGTACGTACACGAATATATTAAGTTATTTTGAATTTTTCGGAAGGGGACACAATTAAGGCTCTAGCATAAATACGAAAAATTCAGAAACAGGACCGTGTTTCAAACCAACATGGATTTAGGGCTGGAAAATCATATCTATCATAGTCATTAGAATACCAAGAGCAAATACTGGAAGGGTTTTGTGTCGAAACCAAAATATATATGTAATAATAATAATATATACTGATTTTTCTGAAGCTTTCGATAAATGTAATCATGAGATTATATTATAGTGCACAAACTTAAGAAAATAGGAATCACTTGAAAGTTGGGACGATGAATATTTAATTTTCTGACCCAAAGAACACAAAGAGTATTAATAAATCGAGTTAAATCTGAAATCTCTGAAGTCATCATCTCTTTTCCACAAAGAAGGCTTCTTTGTTGTTCACAATAATCATTGCAGACATACTGTAGATTCGAACATTGTAGACAGCTTCGTATCGTGTTTCGCGGACAGCACAATGATATATCAAATGAAGACAAAATTCGTATAAAATTCGTGCAAAAATTTCAAGATGACAGTGAAACATTATTCAGGTGGGCGGAAAACAACAAAATGAAGTACGGTGAAAAATAACACCTCATAAAATATAGTAGCAAAAAGGAGCTACAGAATAAAGAGTACCAAACACTGTAAGATAAACAGATAACACTAAATCAACAAGTCAGGGATCTTAGAGTAATGATGTTATGAGATACAGAATTCAGCGAACACTATAACATTAACATCAGAATATCTAGAAAAAATTTGAATTATTTGGAGGAGCTTCCGCAACAGTAAAGAAAACATCACTCAAAAAGTATATATATGGAAGAGTTTAGTCCTACCAATAACTGAGTATTGTTCAGTTCTCAAATACCACATGGAAAATGAGACGTTGCAGACATAGAAGCTATACAAATGACTTATATCTAAGATAGAAAACACAAAAGATGAAGACAGCTGGTCACCACTGCAATCCATGAAACTCTACTCCATGGAAAGAAGGCGTGAGCGATGCGCAATAATATAAATGTAGAATATACGCGAGGAATATGTTCTAAACTTTAGAAATGAAAATAAAAATTCATTGAAATGAGAGAAGAGATAGGTTCTGTACTACCCCAGCTATGGTGGGACAGGGGAGCCAAGAAAACGAAGAGGGAAAATGTCAAAATACAAGACCCAACACTCTTTAACGTACTGCCAAATGAACTGAGGAACATCGAGCACACGAGCCTAACCAATCATTCATATCTGGTTACGAGGACAGAATAAAAGTAGAAAGAAACTCTCTCCTTCATCAACTTCTCCAAATGAAGCAGGATACTGCGGGAGGAACGAACAAAAATTAACCCTAAACAATTACTCAAACCCAACCAAATTAACCACAGTAATAAAATATAATATAATATAATATAATGTGTATATATATATATATATATATATATATATATATATATATATATATATATATATATATATATATATATATATATATATATATATATATATATATATACATATTTATTTAATTTAGAGATTAAACCTGTGCAGTACTAAATAGCTTATTCACTTCA